>PVJD01012562.1:0-39013 GCA_004026545.1 Mormoops blainvillei | reverse complement strand
GCTGCAGTCAAAGCCAAACTGGAATTATGGGGGCAACAGGTGAACTGTGAGATTTTTGTCATGTTTGAAACATTAGCGGTGAATTTGAAAGAGACCGAGCCAGGGCCCTCTGTCTCCCAGCTGGTTCCTGATCGCCTGTCTCAGTTTTCAAGAGTCTGGGTGTTACTGCCCAGCCACAAAAGACCCCGAACTGGGAAGGAGTGGATCCGCGGCCCGTTTGTGAATGAGCCCGGTGAATCGGCTTTGTCCGTGCTAGAAGAGGACCAACTGCTTGAGATCACCAATGACAACTGCCTTAAAACTATGTTCGAGACAACTTCAAATCTCCATACATTCTGGATGAAAGTCAAGGCAGAATATCCAGAGACTGCCACAGAAGCGTTGAAAAGCCTGCTTCTGTTTCCAACATCCCATCTTTGTGAAGCTGGGTTTTCTGCAGTGACAGCAACCAAAATGAGACAACAGAGGAGGCTGGACATAAGCAATACACTTTGGATGTCACTGTCTCCCATCACCCCGAGATAGGACCACCTAATTGCAGGAAAGCAAGCTCAGAACTCCTACTGATTCTGCATTATGGTGAATTTTAAATTATTCCATTATATATTACAATGTAATAATAAAAATAAAATGCAAAATAAATGTGATGCACTTGAGCCAACCTGAAACCATCCCTGCTACCCCCACCCTGGTCCATGGAAAAATTGTCTTCCACAAAACTGGTCCCTGGTGCTAAAAAGGTCGGGACCACTGCTCTAGAGCATACTGATGCCCCTTCTCAGGCATGAACTTTTTATTTCTCCCTAAACTCTAAGGGTACCAAGGAGACTTGCAGCCAGGGGAGCGTTGGGCAGCATCAGCCTGAACTGGGCTTACCCCTGATTCTGTCTTCAGGGTCCCCTTTTTCTCTGACTTCCCAGTGAGCTAAGAGCATCCCCACCTTGGCTTACGCCTTTCCTATGACTTTTCTAGGGGGCCAAAACAGAGCACGAACTAGGCTCTGTCCTTTTACTTCTACCTAAGCCCTTCATCTGTTCCTCTGTCCCTAGCCTTAAGAACCATATGAACAAAGTCACCTGGACTTACGTTGTAATCTTCCCTACAGGAAGTCAAGAACACACATGCTATAGGCCAGCCTGAGGCAGATCTGCTCCAGGCTGATGCCTCTCTGGTAACAAGACTAGGTCTTTTTTATGTTCTAACATTGCTAATACAAGAAAAAGGAGATAAAGGGAAATAAAAGAACTCACTCAAGTTCTCTGAGTGTACTAAATTACATATCACACTGACTTTCCAATTTCAATTCAATACTCTTTCCAAACTCACTTTCCATATAATATCCAGAAGTATGATAAAGAACCCACATAATTCAGATCAAATGAGAATTTATGTTTACTTATCAGCCACAGAACATCCTCAAAATTACATATTTTATTATTATAAATTCAAATTTATTTTGAATACAACTCATAGGTATTTAATTACTGTGAAAAATTAAAGACTGTCAGTATGTTTTCTGCTTGATTCATTTATTATTATTATTTTCTTTTATGGCTCTTTTGTTTGTTTTTGTTTGGTTTTGGTTTAGACTTTTTTTGTTGTTGGTGGAGATAAGTATATCATATTCCTTGGGAATCTTGTGTTTTCTAATATAATTCAAAAATTAGTAGATTTAAGTGATATTAATTTTTTAAACAAAATATGTCTGGTCATTGTGAACAGCACACAAAGGAATTCTAGGGCCTTTTACAATCTATTCTAGAATTTTGGGACAGAATCTTTGAATTGACCCTTTATATTTGAGATCCTTTTTTTTTTCTCCTCTTCATTGAAAATAAAAGCAATGTTCACTTTAAGTGTAGAGCTCAGTATACATTATTTTATTTAAAAAGCAAGCTGCTATTAATAAAAAGTAGATGGCTATTCACAACACACTCCACAGGGTCATCATTAACTGTGCAAGCCTAGCATTTTTGTAAACTTTCGGAAGTGCACTCCAATTTGGTTTGGCCATTCCTGCTATTTCCTACGATCACTCTCTCTGTTCGAGGGTGCAGGTCTCCAACAGCGCAACCAAAGGGACCTTCCTTGTCTGGAACTGCCAGGCCCTTATTATATTGACAGTTTATTGGAAAAATCTATTTAAAGGGTAAAATTTAATGTTTGAAATGTTATAATAATGACAATAAAGCCTATAAATTAAATTATTTTATAAATCACTCATTTTTATGTAAACTCAAGCATTTGAAGACATTGTTGAATGACATAAATTCCTTTGTTCTATATCCCAAAAGATATGTTTATAGCTAGTAGGTAGGAGTATAAATTTATAAAACTTGGATCATCACAAAAGAAAAGAAATTTTAACTATCTCCCTTACTATTAAACTTTACAGGCAGTCCGATCCAATATAACGAGGTCAGAAAAAGAAAAGAAGGGATAATACTGTTATTTTTTTGCTGATACTACATGTCTCTGTCTTAAAATGCCAAGAGATTCAACTAACTTATTAGAACAAGAAAGGGAGTTCAGTAAGAAAATTGAATAAAAGTTCAGCATACTAAAACTAATGCCCTTTCTGTAGGTCAGTTATAACCAATTGAGAAATGTGACAGATTTCATTCACAGGAACAAGAAAGAAAACATAAAATATCTAGGAATTAACAAAAGGAATACAAAAGATATATAATGAAAAAAAATAAAAATATTAAAGTACTAAATAAAACCCAGGTGGCAAGATATAACATTTTTCAGGATGAGTAGCCTAAATGTTGTATAAGTATCAATTAAACACAAATAATGAAATCCCAATTAAAATCCCAAAGGATTTTCATAGAACTTGTCAAGCTGATTCTAAAATTTATCTGACTCTCCAAAACATAGAACATATTATATTCCTACCTGAAAGTCATCCTCTGAGCTCTAAATTTGTATATCTAACTTCCTTCTTAATTGCTTCACTTGATTAGTGAGAAACTTAGACAAAACTACCATCCCTCTGGCAAACCTTTTCCACCAGTCATCAAGAAGAGTCAACTGAAAGCAGGGAGTTATCTCTAACTATCCAACTGTCCATATGTGATTATTTAAATCATTACATGTCCTGTTATGTTTATCTGCTGAATATTTCTTGACTCCACCATTGTCTCTCGTCTATACTGCTGCTGCTATCTGCCATAATTTCTTTCTGGTTCTAGTAAATAACTTCCAACTCATTTTCCCCTGACAAACTCACTGCTTCTCTTTCTGATGCCCTCTTACCTCAACTTAAAACAATGCCAGGATTTTCCTGTTTTTAGTTAATTCCAAACTCTTCATCATTACGAGGTTTGGCCTTGCCTGCCCCACCCGCCATCTGTCTTCAGAATCATCTTCCACAACATTTGGCCTCTTTATATTAGAGGGTCTTATTGTTTATATAGTTTTAAAATAGCTACTTAGTGTTTGTATGTCTGAAATTAAATAAATTAGGGAAAAAATTGTAGTCTAATGGTCAAAAGAACTTGTTTTCATCTTAAGCGCTGAAATGTTGTTATAGGTAGTCAAAGAAGAAAAATTCAATGAACAAAAATGTACTTGATTTGGTCCGCATAGAATAATGGAGATTGTTTAAAACTTTTTAACTCTCCTACTCCCCACCTTTGGAAAACAAAAAGGCATGAAGCAGGTGAAAATGTGCACAACAACAAAATATAACATAGATATCCTCATACATTTAGATTTATGAAAATAATTGAATCAGAAAATTTAAAACGTAGGAGGAAAGATAATAATCAAATGAAGATATAATTTGAGAGGTGATAAAAAGAGAAGTTACTAATATCAGAGATGAACTTACAATAAGATCTAAACTTTATTTCATATATTTTGGATGACATTGATAGCTCAGAAATCTCTGTGCTGATGTATAATCTTATTGCATAGACTGAATGTATTCTAGAGATCTACCTACAGAACACTGCTTATTTAAAAAAAAAGTATTTAGTTATTAAAGTGACTTAAGTTCTCTAGTCATATATCTTATGCTATATATTAAGTTTATTTAAAAATAATTTACACAAAATTAAAGACTTTTCTCTAGAGTTAACTTTTGCATAAAATATAAATTATTAAAAATGTGGAAAATAAAACAAATATGTATATTGTAAGAAAGTTATTGTTAAAGTTTATTAAATGCCTATTAAAATATTTAAAATATTATTTATTATATCTGGGACTTCATAGAGAAAATCAAATGGATTTGTCTTATTTAACATTTTATTTATCTATTTTTAGAGAGATGGGAGGAGAGGGAGAGAAATATCAATGTGTGGTTGCCTCTCACATGTCCCCAACTAGGGACCTGGTCCGCAACCCAGGTATATGACCTGACTGGGAATCAAAATGGCAACCTTTTATAGTTCACAGTCCAGCACTCAATGCACTGAGCCCCACCAGCAAGGGCTGGCTTACTCCTTTAATCATTGTTGCATGTATGCCACTAAACAAAGGGAACTTATTTCTCATATTAGAATCTATGAGGAGATTATTACTGTCAAATTATTTTAAGAATTATGGTTATGTTTATGATTTAATTAATGTTTCATAAGCCCACATGAAATTTCAAAAAAGAATATTTAAGGTAGCTTAGTTATGATGAAGAAGTTTATATTGGCCTAACCTCGCTCCAAAAATAATTATAAAAGTTGAGTAAAATACATGGAGTAAGCTTTACTGGCACTAGAAAACAATCAATGGTGCCAACTTAGAGGGGGTTCAGTTTTTGGGTGTTAGTGAAAAAGAGCAAGGTGAATGTTACACTAATTCAAGTTCTTTCTTCAAAACATTTGCCATGCAATGTCAGAATAGTCCTAGCAGAAAATAGGAGCAATTGAATGACAGGATCCTGGGGAGTAGGGGACAAGAGAGCCCAAATATTTGTCCATGATCTGTCATTGCGATGCATCTACAAAGTAGAATTGGAGACCCAAAGAGCCAAGCGAAGAATTCAGCAACACGAGAGGCTGCGAGACGGAGTTGTTAATAAAAACTTACCAAGGTGGAATGGCTCTGCAACACATGGATTTCAGTGCAGATTTCAGAACATAGAAGAACCTTTTCTTTTTATATATTTTTGTGTTCATAACTAACTTTTTAAAAATTAAATTTATTGTGGTGACATTGGTTAATAAATTATATAGGTTTCAAGTTACATTTTGTGATACATGTCCTGTATATTGCATTGTATGCCCCTACCTAATATTAAATCTTCTATCACCATATATTTGACTCCATTTACCCTTTACTACTCCCCCCACCTTCTTCCTTCTGGTAACCACCATACTGTTGTCTGTGTCTATGAGTTTTTGTTTCTTTGCTTCTTTTGTTTGTTCCTTTGTTGTTTTAGTTTTATATCCCACTATGAGTGAAATCATATTACTCTCGACTTTTTCCGCCTGACTCTGACTTATTTCACTTAGCATGATATTCTCAAGATCCATCCATGTTGTCACTACTGACAACATTTCATCTTTTCTTATGACTAAGCAATATTCTATTATATATAGGTACCACTTTTTCTTTATTCAATCATCTATCAAAGGACACTTTGATTGTTTCTGTCTTGGCCACCATGAATAATGCAGCAATGAACATACAGGTTTATATATCTTTATGAATAAATGTTTCCAATTTTGGGGGGTAGATACTCAGAAGAGAGGTTTCTTGATCACATGGTAACTCTGTGCTCAACCTCAGCAGTTATTAGGGAAATGTAAATCAAAAGTACAATAAGATACCACCTCACACTTGTTAGAATAGCTATTATCAACAAGACAAATAAATAACAAGTGTTGGAAAGTTTGTGGAAAAAAAGGAACCATCGTTCACTGGTGTGAATTTAAACTAGTACAGCCACTATGGAAAATAGCATGGAGGTCCCTCAAATAATTAAAACAGCATTTTAAAAGCTTACACTCAAACTTTAGAAAGGATAAAGGTTACCTATATTGTACCAGCCTTTCAAAAGGAAATTCATGCCTCTTAATGGAAAGTTTCTATCATTTCAATGTACTATATCTAGCCTTCAGTTAAAAGCCACAAAACCTACAAAAGCTATTATTCACAAGAAGCACACATTACATGTAATTTCACAGGTTAAATATAGAAATATTGAAAATATGCAACATGAAAAATATTAACTAAAATAAATGAGGTACACACTATATCTGAAAATATCAGTTTTAAAACAAAAATTTTTAAAAAGGGTAAATTCAGTGAGAAGATATCAAAATAGGGTTCATGTACATACTAAGTTTAAAATGTACAGCAATGAGAGGTGGTACTAAAAATAAACATAAATGGAGTTTATGATAGCTGAAGTTTCAATATTTTATATATTCATGTATATGATTATACTTTCAATGGTAATAGTCTGTTTCATTCCATGAATGTTGTTTTGTGTGAAATGAACACAAAAATTCATGAATGTGACTATATCCAGACTATAAATCAAATTGCAACAAATTCTAAAAATTTAAAATGTACTGGGAATGTTTTAAGATAGAGACATCAAAATAGAAAGCAATATCATAAATATTACATAAATTCCCGGATTTTAAAAAATTGAGGAATATAATTTACGTACTATCTAACATGAAATCAAATTGAGATTATAAAATATTTTGAATTAAATAATAGTAGAAATACAACATATTAATCTTTATATTTTTCAGCAAAAGCTGTTCTTAGAGGAAAATTCAGCTTTAAGTGAAAATATTAGAAATAGGCATGCAATTTATTTATTTAAGAATGTCCTAATATCAAAAACATAAAGCAGTCATATAAAGCAATAAGGAAAAGACATGAAAACTAATTTTAAAATTAGCATAAAATTTAAATAAGTACTTCAGGAAGAATATGTAAACAAATTATAAACTTATAAAAAGACACATTATTTGCTATCAGGAAAATGCAAATAACACCCACGATGTGCTTTATCTGAATACACTATAAAAATTAATATTACAATGATTGATAATGTTAAGCACCAACAAGCATTTGGAGTAATTGAAATCTTCATATTTCTCATGGAAGTAAAATTTGTTACAATCATTTTGTGAAATTATTTAGCAATATCTACTAAAGCTACACCTAACTGCCACCCAATCCAACAATGTTACAATTTGTTATTGGACTCAAAATATTTCTTAGTGGGTTTTTATGTTTTCTTCTTTCTTTATTTTGGTTTATTCTGTTATAGTTTTCCCAACTGTTCTCCCTTTGTCCTCCTCCTTCCATCCCACCCCAGCCCACCCCCCACTCCCACAGTCCATCCCCATACCCTTTTCCATGTCCATGGGTCATTCATACATGTTCTTTAACTAATCTCTTCCCCTTCTTACCACCATATTCCTCTGGTAGCTATCAGTGTGATCTCTGACTCAAAATATTAATTATATATATAAGAGTTATGTATAGCAACTGTATTTCTATGGCTCAAAGTTTAAACAACTCATGTCCATCAAAAGTAGAAGATATGAATACTCAGTCATACATAATTGCAAACACACATAAATTAAAAATATGTTCAATGAAATGCAGACATATATTGAACAAAATTAGGATACATAAACACAGGAGAGAACATGGGGAATAACTCCATTGATATGAACATTTAAGAAAATTTATCTTGATAGAAATAAGTATAATGGTTACATTTGGTGGAAAATTTTAAAATAGGAAGTGAAAGAATGATTCATCCGTGATGAAGAAAAGTCCCTGTGTGCTCTACTTGTTGCATATGTATAATATATGCATGAAAGTACCTGTATGTAAAAAAATGAATATGTAAAAATAATTTGTTTACATTTATATTTGTGTAATTTATTGCTTCCATAGTATGCCTTAACTTTTAAAAATTAAAGAGACAATATTTTAAGAATATTTTTGATGCTAATACAGCTCTGTAATCTCTACATATCTTCATTTTATAGGTACTAAAATGCATACTTTTGATAATACCAAACTTTAAAAAATTATAAAAATTTATTGATAATGTACAAATTTCAAGAAAATGTACAGGAAAATCTTATCTGTAATAACACTAGAAAACAACTGTCAAGTCTTTATACACTTTTTCTTCTGCTGTTGTTGCTATAATTTTAAATGCAATTATGCTTATATGTTGCATTTTTTACAGTACTTATTTCTTAATAAGAAAAGTAATTCTTGCCCATTATATAAGCGTTTTAATATATGTAAACAATATAACAAAATACAAGTAATCTCTTATCCCACAACTCCTTTTAACAAGCATATATTTACATACCTGGCAAAAAGTGCACCTTGAATTTTAAATATAATAAACATAAAAGTAATTTCATGTCTTAGAATTAGATATTCAAGGCTTACATTTTTTACTTTGAATGATATGATACTTGCAATAAATTATGCTATTATTATAAAGGCTTATCAATAAGCTAAAAGTTACTGTACACTTTTCCTTGGTCTAGAGATGAAGAATGGTTAGAGCTAAGTACCCTGAAGGGCTATCCTCCGGCAGCCAATTTACAGTACATGACCAAATAAATTCAAGAGTTCACAGTTCAATATCAATTTTAAAATTTCTGCAATGTTTTATTTTTTAAATTTATTCAGTACTGTTTTATTATACATATATTGTTAATTCACTTCTTTGACTGTGATTGTTTCACAAAGGACACATATTTGCCTGTCTGGGAAATTCATTTCTGTTGATTTCATACTTGAAAGAAAACATTGTTAGGTGAAAAATTATTGGCACAAACAATATTTCTTCATGAAACTGTTGCAAATAATTTTCTGCTTCCTGACATGGAGTGTTAATCAGATGTATGATGCTGGCTGAGGGTTATTTTTGTGTGTGGGGGCAGCTTAATTTTCTTTTTTTTAAATTCCTAAATATCTAAAGGCACTTGTCTTTGTAATAATGACATAAAAACATAGTCAAAGGTATATCAAGATATAGTTCTCTTATTGTCTTTTTTTTTCTTGGATATGAGTAACTCCTTTTAGTTGATATAATCAGGAATTTTAGAAAACAGTATTACTGATAATGATGATTGATAATGATGACTTTGGTTAATTTCTATTCCATCTTATCAAGCATACTATCATTTTTTTAACTCTGAATGTTTGGAGGTTTTCTGGATAAAATCATCAGGTAATGACTGGAGTCTTCCCTCGCTAAGTCCAGATTTAATTACTAAAATTACAGTTACTTAAAAGTTCCTTCTCAGAGACTTCTGGCTAAGACAGAAGCATAGGTAGATGCACTTTGTCTCCTCACACAACCAAAGAAGAACAACAACAAATTTAAAAAGAAAAAATAACCAGAACTTCCAAAAAATCAAATCATATGGAAGTCTGAAAACCAAGGAGTTAAAGAAGACATATTCATTCAGACAGGTAGGAGGGGTGGAGATGGGAAGCCTGGGTGGAGAGGATGTGCGACAAGGCTGCGGCTGGTGGACCGGGTGTTCCCACATTTGCCTGTAGATAAACCGGGAGGAACAACTGGGGAGTGAGAGTGACTGTACAACCCAGGGTTCCAGTGCAGGAAAAGCAAGCCTCGAAACCTCTACGGGTAAAAACCTGTGGGGTTTGCGGAGGTAAGAGACACTGCCAGTTTCATAGGAGAGTTCGTTTGAGAGACCCACAGGGTCCTAGAATGTACACAAACACACTGACCTGGGAATTAGCACCAGAAGAACCCAATTTGCTTGAGCGTAGTAGGGAAAGGGAAACTACTGAGAGCTGGCCAAGAGTCAAGCAAGCAGCATTGTTCCCTCTCAGACCCCTCCCGCATATACACCGCCACAAGGCAGTGATGTGAGTTACCCTGCCCTGGCGAACACCTAAGGCTCTGCCCCTCACAACATAATAAGCATGCAGAGATTTAAAAAAATAGTCCCCAAATGAGAAAACAGACCAAAGCTCTAAAAATAGAACTAAATGTTAAAGAGATAGCCAGCCTAGCAGAAGTAGAGTTCAAAACACTGGTAACCAGGATGCTCACAGACGTACTTGAGTATGGTTGCAAAATGGAGAGGAAAAATGAAAGCTAAGTGAAATAAAGCAAAATATTCAGGGAACCAATAGTGAAGGGAAGGAAACCAGGACTCAAATCAATGATTTGGAGCAGAAAGAAAAAATAAACATTCAACCAGAACAGGATAAAGAAACAAGAATTTTAAAAAAATTAGGGGAAGCTTAGGAATCTCTGGGACAACTTTAAATGTTCCAACATCTGACTCATAGGGGTGCCAGAAGGAGAAGAGGAAGAGCAAGAAACTGAAAACTTATTCGAACAAATAATGAAGGAGAACTTCCCCAATCTGGCAAAGGAAATGGACTTCTAGGAAGTTCAGGAAACTCAGAGAGTCCCAAAGAAGTTGGACCCAAGGAAGCACACACCAAGGCACATCATAATTAAGTTACCCAAGATTAAAGATAAGGAGAGAATCTTAAAAGCAGTAAGAGAAAAAGAGAGAGTTGCCTACAAAGGAGTTCCCATAAGATTATCAGTTAATTTCTCAAAAGAAACCTTATAGGCAAGAAGGGGCTGGACAGAAGTACTCAAAGTCATGAAAGGCAAGGGCTTTCATCCAAGATTACTCTATCCGTCAAAGCTACCATTTAGAAAGGAAGGGCAGATTAAGTTCTTCCCAGATAGTAAAGTTGAAGGAGTTCATCATCACCAAGCCCTTATTAAATGAAATGTTAAAGGGACTTATCTAAGAAAAAGATCAAAATTATGAACAGTAAAATGACAACAAACTCACAAGTATCAACAACTGAACCAAAAAATAAAAATAAAAACAACAAACTAAACAAACAATTAGAACAGGAACAGGATCACAGAAATGGAGATCACATGGAGGATTATCAGTGGGGAGAGGGAGGATGGAGAATGGGAGAAAAGGTACAGGAAATAAGAAGCATACTTGGTAGGTACAAAATAGACAGGGGAAGGTTAAGAATAGTATAGGAAAGGGAGAAGCCAAAGAACTTACATGTACGACCCATGGACATGAACTAAGAGGGGAATGCTGGTGGGAGGGAGGCTGCTGGGCAGAGGGTAATAAAAGGGAGAAAAAAATGGGACAACTGTTATAGCATACTCAATAAAATACATTAAAAAAAAGTTACTTCTACTCTTGACCTGTATTGAAAATGAGTTTTAATATTTTAATTTTGGTATTTGTAATTTTTTTTGCTATATTTCTTATCTTACCTATCTACTTTTAATTTCATCTAATTGACTTTTCATTGTGTTTTTAATGTGTGATTTTTCTATAAGGCCATGTCTTCATATATCTTACTATTATATCAAACCTTTTTAAATTTAACAGTTTATAATAAATTATTTGTAATTACCTGCTCCTACTTAGTATATGATGAATTACCTTTTTCCTCAATCTATATTAAATTTTATTAAGCCTTATGTTTTTTAGTTTGTGTGTTTTCTCATCAGTCAGTTATATAAGACTTCTCCATTAATTTCATCTAATACACAGAGTTTGAGTGTCCCCTCTGGTACAATTTTCTGTTCAGTAGGTAGTGACCTAATCTTTTTATTAAATCTAGTGTGATGACAGGTATATTTAATGACTTTATGCCAGTTCCCAGTTCCTGTAGCAGTCTTTGATATACTATAATTCTGTTGGTCTGAAATACAAACTTCTGTTGCTTAACTCTAAAGACATAAATGAATCAATAATTAATGTCACCATAATTCTCTGCCAAAATTCTCATTATCCTTCTCTTCTGGCTTGTGGCAGTTGTAAAAATTATGCTACCCAGATTGTGACACATCTGCTGTCCTAAGTGGACCTGAACACATACTTTCCTACACATATTTAGATACTGATCTGACTCGCTGGGATATACTCATATATGTGTGAGGACGTAAAGAGGATGACTTTCTGGTAGCCATAGGCCATTTGATCCAAGAATAGATTTCAAGGCTATGAGTTTATGTTAAGGCTTTGTGTTTCTGATCCAAGTGGTAGATAGAGGGGAGAGTGAAATAAACTACTTCCCAGTTTCTGGCTGGCCTTCACACTCAAGTTTTAATAAAGCTAGACTCGCCACTATACCATGCCAAATTTTAATCAGATATTATAAATAGCATTTGTGTAGCCCGCTGATGTTATGTTTCATCTTTTATATTATCTCTACATAAAATCTAATGAAAAGTTAGGAAATAATATGCTGGGGGATCCTGACCAGAAACCTTATGATACATTTTGTAAATTTTTTATTATTTTTTATTTATTATTTATTATTGTTGTTCAGTTACAGTTGTCCCACCATTTTCCCCATTGCTCTCCCCTACCTTGCCCAACTACTCCCACAGTCAATTGCCACCCCATTGTCTGTACCCATGAGTCTAAGTATAAACCTTTTTTTCATTTATTATCTTATGATAATTAATTTTAACCTCTCATCATTCTTAAGTAAATTGTTCAATGAGTTTGAATGGAAAGGTTATTAGGTATAAAGTTTGAGACAGTACAATAGAGATCCTAAAATAGTTTTCTGACAAATATCTTATTAAACATATTTTATCTTATATATTAATAAAATATTGATGATAAAAGCGAGATACCCACATCCAAAAGATGTTAAATTTGCATATGAGCAAACTTGTTTAAAGTGTAATTATCTGTACATTCTCTTTGGAGAAGTGTCAATTTAAGTCTTTTGCCCACTTCTTATTGAGTTGTCTTCCTGGAGTTGAGTTGTATTAGTTATTTGTATATTTTGAAAATTTGAAATTGATGCACAGGTAACTTCCAGTTAGACACTGTTAGGAACTTAATTTAAACATTTACACTAAGGCAACTGAAATGGAAAAATGCTTCCTCTCTCCATACCACAAGAACAGAAGAGGCACATGTCTGCTACAGTCAAGAAATGGACTCTAGAACTCCAGTCAATAAAGAAACAAACAAAAAAAGTCAATGCTTATTTACTTTAACCACAGAGATACTGGAACTGCTCAAGTGGGGATGGGGTGTGCTGGAAGAAATTCGGGAAAGCATATTTGCATATTTTTGTAAATCAGTGGCAGTCATGTGAAGTTACAAGTTTTGTAAACCAATGTGATTAATCTATTTAAAATTAGAAATGTATATGGTGTTCATTCAATGAATTTACTATTGGGGACCTATCCCAAAGACAAAAATAATCAATTCACAAAAACACATGTACAAATATATTTATTAAAGCAATTTAGCACTGGCTGGTGTGGCTTAGTGGATTGAGAGCCAGCCTGTGAATCAAAGGGTCACCGGTTTGATTCTCAGTCTAGGGCACATGCCTGGGTTGCCAGCCAGGTCCCCCGTAGGGGGTACACAGGATGCAATCACACATTGTTGTTTCTGTCCCTCTCTTTAAATAAATAGACCAGATCCAAAATGGTGGCCAGCAGGAGGATGATGAAGGTGCTTGAAGAATTCTGCAAATGTGGAATGAAAAACTTGCCTAACATCCAGGTTGATGAAGCTAATTTATTGACTTAGAAAGGGCATATTGTTCCAGACAACCCTCCATATGATAAGGGAGCCTTCAGAACTGAAGTCAACTTTCCAGCAGAGTACCCATTCAAGCCACCGAACATCACTTTTAAAACGAAGATCTATCACCCCAACATCGATGAAAAGCGCCAGGTCTGTCTACCAGTAATTAGTGCTGAAAACTGGAAGCCCGCAACCAAAGCAGACCAAATAATCCAGTCCCTCATAACACTGGGGAACGACCCCCAGCCCGAGCATCCACTTCGGGCTGACCTAGCTGAAGAATACTTTAAAGATCATTAAACATTGTGTGAGAACGCTGAAGAGTTTACAAAGAAATATGGGGAAAAGCGACCTGTGGACTAAAATCTGCCGCGATCAATACAACAGAGTGTAAGCGAAGACCCAAGCAGTGTGTTCAGACACCTAGCAAAGCAGGACTCTGGAAAACTGACATCTGCCACTACCGGGCGTTCGCTTGTGGCAGTTACTAAATTTCTACAGTTTTCTTAATCAAAAGTGATATAGGTAACCTGTAAAGAAAGGATTAAAAATTTAAGATGTTCTAAAATAAATAAATAAATAAATAAATAAAATCTTAAAAAGGAAAAAAGCGATTTAGTAGAGTCCAACAAATGTGAATGGCCACCTAAAGAAAGTGGATAATTTATGGTATATGAGATGTGATGTTGCCATTGGAAAAAGAAAGTATTACAGCTGCATCAGAAGACCTGGTAAGAAGGAATTGCCATAAGTTATCATGAATGAGAAAAATACAGCAAACGTTATATAATATGATTCTTTACATAAAATAATTAATGACGAGCTCAATGTTTGTGTGTATATATGTGTGTGTGAATGTGCATGCATGCCCATGTGTGCTTAGGCAGGTCTGTATAGGATTACATAACCGATGTGTTTTAATACAAGACAGTTACAGTGCTTTCTGTTTTTGCTCTTGGAGGGTTATCTCATCTTCCACCTGTGTTCCAACTCAGGCCTCCAGGCAGCTTTCCATTCTGTGAGTCTCTGATAGTCTATGAAGTTTATTTATTTATTATTTTGTTTAAGATAACAAGAAGAGCTTTTAATGCTTGCAATTGGTAATGCTGACAAACTCACTTAGGCACTAGCTTTTGAGTTGCCATAGCCATCAAATTACTCCTGTGAGTTTCCCAGGTCCTCAGCACCTATCAAGCTCCATCTTGTTATGGCTGTCCCTCTCCATGGTGGTTGTCCCCCTCCATGGTGGCTGTCCTTAATCAAAAAGCAATTTGATTGAGTAAGGAACACAATATAGTATTTCAGAATTGGTATATATGCCAAGACACAAATTTCACAGTTGTTTGATGTAATATCCTGAAAGATTCTGAACTATCTTATGTATATCTAAGTGGATTATTTATGAAGTCCCTGAAAAAAAGCAGTAACATTACTTACAGTCAACTTTTATCTTTCTGAACAAGAATTTCCTGGAAGAGCAAAGTCCTTTTGGTGAAGATGGTAAAACTATATTATTGAAGAGAGCTGAAGAATAAAGCAGTGCTAATATAGACAGAAAGCTGACTGAATATAGATGGTTCAGTTCTTACCATACAATCAAAAAGATGCCCAACATCCCTAATCATCAGAGAAATGCAAATTAAAACCACAATGAGGTATCACCTCACACCTGTCAGAATGGCCATAATCCATAAATCAACAAACAAGTGCTGGCAAGGATGTAGAGAAAGGGGAACCCTCTTGTACTGTTGGTGGGAATGCAGACTGGTGCAGCCACTGTGGAAAGCAGTGTGGAGATAACTCAAAAAAT
Organism: Mormoops blainvillei; assembly: GCA_004026545.1. Taxonomy (NCBI): domain Eukaryota; kingdom Metazoa; phylum Chordata; class Mammalia; order Chiroptera; family Mormoopidae; genus Mormoops; species Mormoops blainvillei. Next base: position 23,659 of record PVJD01012562.1, on the reverse strand, counting down.
TAGAAACGGATCAGCCTTTTGACCCAGCTATCCCACTTCTGGGAATATATGCAAAGAAACCCAAACATTAATTTGAAAGAACACAAGCACCCCTATGTTCATTGCGGTGTTATTTACAATTGTCAAGATATGGAAGCAGCCCAAGCGTCCAACAGTAGATGAGTGTATAAAACAACTATGGGATATTTGCACAATGGAATACTACTCAGCTATAAAAAAATAAGAAAGTTTTACCCTTTGTGACAGTATGGATGGACATGAAGAACATTATGAAGTGAAATAAGCCAGTCAAAGAAATACAAATACCATATGATTTCACTCACATATGGAATCTAACAAACAAAATGAACTAACATGCAAATAGAGAAAGACTCATAGATAGAGAGCAGGATGACAGCTAAGGTGGGCATGGAGGGTAGAGGGTAGAAGGACTGAGCAAAAAGGAAAAAAGACCCACGGACATGGACGACAGTGTGGTGACTGCAGGGGAAGTTGGTGGGGTATAAAGGGGCTAAGTAGTAATGGGGACAAATACAATAAAAATAAATAAATAAATAAAATCAAGTAGTGGGATACTTCCAAAAAAACATAAAATGTGTTTATTTATACATTTTATAGCTATCTAACAAAAGAAACCATATACACATCGAGATCTTTTCTAAACCCTATGTAAATTCCTTATATTTATACCTGAAAATGACTTGAGGTCCACCCAATTTATACAGAAAATGCTAGATTAGTGGAAAGAGAGACTGGTAACTTTGTCACCTATGTTGTATGACATAGAGATAAATAGAAATGCTATCCTCCTACCACTCCCACATCATCTGAGTCTCAGAGGATGATGGGACCAAGTTTCAGGGAAATAATTTTGATTTACTTGTATTTTTTTTTTTATTGTGCAGATATATATATGATCTTATGACATCTTCTTAGGTAGGGAGAAAATATATTTTTAAAAAATTGTTTAGATATGAATGTTGTGGTGAGATTTCTCTGTTGCTGATACTAATAGTAAAAACAAAACAAAACAAACAAAAAACAAAGACAAAAAATTCCAGTAGGACAGCATTAAGCTATGTAATTCTTTAAAATGATAATTCTCTGTTATTTGTTTTTAGTAACTATGAGTATCATAAAATGAAGATGTGACCTATATAAAACAAATTAACACCATTATTTACTGTATTCAAATAACATAATAAGGATTTTAATCACATTTCCATATCAATCTAATAAATTACACCTAAAAGATTAATTATTTTATTTATGGTTCAAGAAAGGACAGAGATGAGAAACTGGTGAACTAGTGTTTCTTTTAGACATTAGTGAGACTTATTACTTCTCCAGCCTCCTTCTCAATAATCTGATATACCAAGAAGCTGCAGACTTATAATTTTGAAAATGTAAAAGGCTTTTAAGGAAAACACAGAATATACATAAATATTTCTCTTTGTATTGTTACCAGTTTAATGGAAATATGTTGATTGTGTAGTTTGTATAATATTCACAGCAAATCTAAATAGCTATTTAGGTAGAAAGTGTACTAATTTCTATAAAATAAAATGATGTATAATTAATTTTTTAATAACCTGGGTCTGAAAAAACCTTATCTTAATAATAATAATATAATGTATAGAGCATATATAAAGAATAATTTTAACCCAATCTAATATCTGATTCTCCTATAGTTTTACTTTAATGTCAAACTGTTTTGAAATTCTGTATTTAATTTTCAGATAATGAGGTGTTCAATTGCTGCGTTTAAATCAGCCATAGCAAAACTTCATATGCCAATGATTATTTCAGTTTTCCACACTGTAATTTGAGTATAACTGGACAACTTAACTAAAAGAAAATTTGTTTTTAAAAGTAAATATTTAGGGAAATTTTCTATCCATAGAACATATCAATTTCTTGAAAACAGATATGTAGAAATTGTTAAAATTAAATACACATGGCCATACCTTTCGGCCCAAGTGTAACACATCTGTAGTTAAAATATACACTACATATGGCAATAAATGTGGTATGATCTTTAATTGTTTTAAAGTTGTAAATAATAGCCAAAACCAAAGCTAAGAATCTGAAAAATAACTTAGATAAGCTTTAAGGATAAGAGAACTGCTCACTAACAATGTAGACCTAGGGCTCATGCTATTTCATAACCAAGGTAAAAGCAGATTGAAGGCCCTGCCGTTTCTACCATTAGAGGTTGATGAAAGCACTAGTTTCATTTCTAGGCATTCTGGGTTTTCAAACTGAGTCTTTTACCTGTCATTTGTTAAGCATTTTACCTAAACTTTCCATTTGGAATGAATGTGCTTATTTGCAAAAAGAGCCAACAACTCTGACTTCCGGGAACCATTGTAAAGGAAAAAAGATACTAAATTCATAGCAATGGTTAAAAAGCAGTTAATATTAAATTCTTAATCTCTCAAACTTTGCTTTTTGTACTGACTTCTTATTAAAACTATTTTTCATTAAGATTTTATGATTTGCATTAGCAGAATGCGATTTACCCTGGATTTCATGCCCTTTTGTAACTGTACTTTATGTAAAGCCTTTGTATTTAATATCTTTGCATCAGGAAACATCAATCAATTTCACTCTCCCATGTCTTAACCACATATCACTGATAAAATAATATAAAAGCAAAAATGTTTACAATAGTAAATAATAGTTGTGATTGACATTTAGTTTTCTAGGTTATTAACACATGTGAAATTTTTCTAGTGTTCACCAAATGACTAATATTTTTTCTAGTTAAAAAATGAGGGAAACAAATCTTATAGATGTTTAAAAAATGTATCCCAGATCCCCCAAAAATGTATGGCCAGGCTAAGATTTGAACGAAAATGATCTCACTCCATGATTCATGTTGTTGATCATCACACAAAGAAGTCCTTCTAACCTAACAGTGAAATAACTCCATCCATGCCCATCCCAGGTGCCATCTTTCTGATCAGGCCCACATGATCAGCTCTCTGGTCACTACATTAGGAAAACCTCACGAAGGCTATGGCTGGCACTTCTGGTTTAGGCATGATTTTACAAATATTGATGGGGTCATGTTTACAGTTTCAACAACATTGATCATCTTTTCCAGCCATCTACACCTAAGCAAAATGCAAAAGTGCCCTCCTCCAGTAAAACGGTACCATTGTCAAAGTTTTATGTTAGATCAGACACTAGTTATATTAACCAGTTCTAGCAGGGCCAGGCACAGTGACTGTCACAGGGTTGGGAGGAAAGGGAGGGGAGGAATAGCCTTTTATGCTGAGTCACATTTATGTAAGACCTCTACATATACTTCCCGAAGTCATTTTATACTCAGAGAGAAACGAAGTCTCTAAAAAGTGCCCATGGTATATCTTTAAAACTGTCCATTAAAGATGACATTTCCTGAACTGTGTTGTATTTCATTTTACCTGTGAAATTCCTGTAAGTATTTTATGGATTGAACAATTATATTTTATTTAAATGTTTGTGTTAAAATTTTATCTTGTTAAAATGTTCAACACAGATATTGTAGATTTGTAAAACTTTTTTTCCTTTTATTTATACTGCTATTTCAGGGAAAAGGGGAAAGAGGAGGAGGAAGTGGAGGAAGAAGAGAAACGGAGAAGGGGCGGAGGAAGAGAAGGGGACAGCGGTGAAGGCGGCAGCGCTAAAGCAGGCTGGGATTCTCTCAGGATCTGTAGCATCCTGTCTAGAAGTGCGCTGGCACTTCTGATCCTTCTCAACAATTAAATAAGTAAATTTAAAAAATTAAAAAGAAGGGAAAGGAATGAAGGAAGGGAGTAATAAGGATGTTCATAATGCACTTCTATTTCTCTGGGTGAAAGCCCAATTAAGGCAAGCGCATATAGAAACAAATTAAGTCATTGTTCCAATTAGCCTGCATCCAAAATCATTATCTTGAAGGACAAAGGAAGCCTTTGCAATGGTCTATATAACACAATTAATTTTTACAAATTCCAATTGTGCCTTGCTATGCAACTTCAGAATAATATAACATATGTAATATTTTACTTCAAAAAAAATAAGCATTTTGCAGAGCTTGTTCCAAGAAATGTGTTGAAATAAATGCACATTTAAACAAAATAAAAGAAGAACATTCAGTGGAAAAGCAAATTGAAAATACAATATTAAAAAATAGGTATTTTCTAGTGATAGCAGTGAATAAAAATATTTCTATGAAAAGAAATTACAGAACTTTAGCATGTAGAAACTAACAACTTAGATAATTTAAAAGATGTGTAACATTTGTTAATGAGAAAACAAGTTAATAAAGTTGTTATTTAATCTCAAATTGATAAAGAGATTCACTATAATTTCAACAATTCGCCCAGTAGGTTTTTCATGGAACTTGATTAGATTCTAAAATATATATGCTTGCCCTGGCTGGTGTGGCTCAGTGGCCAGTCTGTGAACCAAAGTGTCGCTGGCTTGATTCCTAGTCAGGGCACATGCCTGGGTTGTGGGCCAGGTCCGCAGTAGAGGGTGTGCAAGAGGCAACTACACATTGATGTTTCTCTCCCTCTCTTTCTCCCTCCCTTCCCTCTCTCTAAAATAAATAAATAATTTAAAAATCTTTTAAAAAACAAATTATATATATATATATATATATATATATATATATATGCTAAAGAAAAGCCCAAATATTGAAAAATCTGAAGAAGAAAGACCAGGCTCTATCTACCAGATATTATGGAGTACTGGTTTTTAAGACATATTATATGTACTATGAATGTATTTATCAATAAGTTGACAAGCGCAATAGGATAAATGCACCAAACCATGCCCATACATTCTGTACCACTTCTTGCGTGTGTGTTGGGGTGGGGAAAACAGCAGAAGGGGCGGGTGGCCTTCCTGGGAAGGAGCAGTTTGTTAGGCATTGGAAGCCTGGTGGGTCTGTCAAGTGTGTGTCTCAGGTCATGGCTGTCAGGGTGAGAAGTGAGTGCTGGGCACCAAACCCCCCTATCCACTTGTAACCCTGGGCAACTGAGATGCCATTTTGTTCCCTTCATGTCTAGAGGTCTGTGGAGATTTATGGTAGGGTTCCCTTCTGTGGTGAGGGAAATAAAGGAAAAAATAAACAAATAGGACTACATCAAATTTTTAAAAAGCTTCTGCATGGCTAAAGAAACCATCATCCAAATGAAAAGGGAACTGACTGTATGGAAAACTTATCCATGATGCACCTGACAAGGGGTTAATTTCCAAGATTTATAAAGAACCTATACAACTCAACACCAGGAACACAAACAACCCAATTAAACAATGGGAAAATGACCTGAATGGATGTTCTCCAAAAAGGACATACGGGTGGTCAACAGACATATGAAAAAATGCTCATTGTCACTAATCATCAGAGAGATGCAAACTAAAACCACAATGAAATGTCATCTCACACCTGCCAGAATGATTACCATCAATAAATCAACAAACAAGTGCTGGTGAGGAAGTGGAGAAAAGAAAACTCTTATGTGCCATTTGTAGGAATGCAGTCTGTTTCAGCCACTGTGAAAAACAGTATGGAGTTTCCGCAAAAATTTAAAAAATGAAACTGCCTTTTGACCTAGTAATTCACTCCTGGGGTTATACCTTAAGAACCCCAAAACACATATTTGAAAGAACCTATGCACCCCAATGTTCAGAGCAGTGCAATTTATAATAACCAAGTGCTGGAAACAACCTAAGTGCCTATCAGTAAGTGAGTGGATCAAAAAATTGTGGTATGTTTACACAGTAGAATACTATGCAGCAGAAAGAAAGAAAATGCTAGGGCCATTTGAGACAACATGGATGGATCTGGAGAGCATTATGTGAAGTGAAATAAGCCAGGTGGTAAAAGAGAAGTACCATATGATCTTACCTATAAGTGGAACCTAATCAACAAAACAAAGAAACCAGCAAAACATAGCCAGAGACATTGAAATAAAGAACTAACTGTAACCAGAGGGGAGGGTGGAGGGCAAAGAAGGGGAAAAGTCATCAAGGAACATGTGCGGAGGACCCATGGGCAGGGACAACGGGGTTGGGAGTGACTGAATATAGGATGTTGGGGTGGGTAGGGCAGGGAAGGGTAATGGGGGGGAAATGGAGAAACTATAATTGCACAATAATAAAAAAGGTAAAAAAAATTAAACCAACCTGGTTTCAGTTTATCCAAAGCTATTACAGTGGTCTTTGATGTGTGCTTGTTTCAGTGATGCTTTGAGTCACCCGTCAGCTGTTCACCAGCCACATGGAGTTTCTCCTTCCTATCTGCTCAGATTTTTATTTCCCTGTGATGGGTAATCTCCCTCCTGAAATCCCTTAGTGTTTGTTCCTTTACTAAATCTGAAACCTCTATAATGAGGGTATCAAAACTTGATTTAATGTAAAAGGAAGAACAACCGGTCTCTTTGAAATCAAGTGGGTTCTTCTAGTGTGTGTCTCCCTTGTACACGGTCTCCAAATTGGGGGAAAATTTCCAAATCTTTCTGTCCCTGTCAGGTTTAGAGGGAATGAAGTGCAGCCCTGCTGTAGGTGGTTCTCAGTTCTGGCCTGAAAGAGCTTAAGCAGCCACTTGCTATCCTAAGCTATATATTATGGAAAATTTATTTTATTATTATTTTTTAAATTACAATCACCAAAATAATAAAAACAAAAATTCTTCCTGAATTTGATCAGAGCGTAAAATATCCTAAACTATCTGGGATTCTTAGTATGGAAAATTATTTTTTAAAAACACTAACAAGCCTTAAATATACCTGAATTCCAGAGAAATTGAGTATCTATTCTAGAAAGGAGGCTAGTTTTTAAATGTTTTTAGGTATTTCTTTTCTGCAACTAAGATGCATATTTATAGTGAGAATAGGAAAGAAAATTGTGCCTTGTCCCTAATAAAATTTGAATAAATCAGTGGACCTTCTGAAAATGTATTTTTCATATCAACCAAGAGTCTTATACTAGACAATGTAATCAACCAAGAATTTTTTTTTTAATTGTGTTTTCTGGGGGACTTACTTGCCTTTTTTTTCCTTTTGTCTTTATTGAAGCTAGTGTAAGAAATTATTTCTACTCTTTCATTCTAGGAACGAATTATTATAATTTCATGACTCATAGTGGAAATTGCATTAGAAGTCCAGGAAATCTCACAAAGTTCTCAAAGTCATGTGGTGCAAAAGAATTGGCTCTTAAACATATATATATAAAATGACCTTGAGATTTTACAACATTGTACATCTTTTTTTGGACACACAACAAAGGTATAATGGATAACGTCCTGCTAAACTGGGAGTAAAGAACTGATAAAATAATATAAAAATACCAAAACAAATTTAATTAACTCAAGCTAGTTGTTTTTGTCTCCGACATAGTCAAAAATGCAACAAAAATTAAAAAACAATAAAAACTGAAAACAAACATTCCAAAAATATTATTTTAGAAGGAAATAGAGTTTTCTTTCATCACAAAGAAATAAAGTTCAACAAGTCTTCTTAATATCAAATATATTCCCTTTTAAAAAATCTTTTAAAAATTTTCTTCTACTCCCTTTTTATTATTATTCAATCACTCAGCTTTGTGATTCGGATCTGACACACTGCTTTCCTACATACCTTATGACCCAATAATTGCTCTTCTTGCTATATTCCCTTAAATAATTGCTTATACATGTATAAAATGAGACTGGACAAGAATATTTATGGTATTGCTATTCATAATAACAAAAATCACAAGTCAACTGATATTAATTATCTATTGTGTCACAAATTACCCCAAAATATAGTTACTTAAAACAAACCACATTTATTATCTCACAATTTGAGTCAGAATCCCTGTGGGTTAGGGGCTCTCAAAAGGTAGCAAGCAAGGTGATGGTCAGAGCTGTAGTTGCTTTAAGGCTCACATAGGGGGCAGTCGGCTTTAAGTTCATGCATCTGGCTGTTGAAGAATTCTTAGTTTCTCACTAGCTATTGGCTGGAAATAGGAGTTTCTTCTTATGTGAGTCTCCAGAGGACGCTCACAAAGTGGCAGCTTGTCTTCCCCAGAATGAGGGCTCTGAAAAAGAAGCAAGACAAAGTCACAATCTTTTTATAAGCTATTCTTGGAAATGCTATCCTATCTCTTTTGCCATATTTTATTTGTTAGAAGCAACTCCATACTCATATTTACAGTCATGTGAATGCCATGGCGTGGGGTCATTGGGGGTCATCTCAAAGGCTTTCTACCATACAATCTAAATGCTTGCCAAGGAGAGTAAATGAATTAACCACAGTGCATTCACACAATGGAAGATTATACAACACTCAAAGTGAATGAACTAAAGAGACCTACATAATATTCCTAAATCTTTGCAATATAATATTAATTGAAATAAATCAAAAAAGCATATAAGCTTAATACTAAAATTTGAAGAACACTTTACATTAAAATATAGTGTACTTTGTAAAGATATATACATATATTCTAATATGTATACTTTTGAAAGGTACTCAGATTTTTATTTTTTAAAAGTTATCTATATATTATTGATATATTATATATAACAAAATATTCCAGATAAGAGTTAATTTGGGGTGTGGAAAAGCAAAATGGATTAATACAGGGGCCCATGTGTTTGGATGTAGATTATTATCAAGGTTGCAGCTTGTTTGTTTATGAGCATGTAGATGCTAATGCTTTGTTAAAATTTCCATCCTAAACCAATGAAGAAAGTGTTAATAACCTAAGAATTATGAGTCAATTCTGCATATCATGGTCTAATTAAACAAACCAGTAACACTACCAATAACTATGAAAAGCAGTGATTAGATATGACCTAATGTACAAGGTGGGAAAATAAATGTTATCAAAGGGGCACGAAAATAAGAGTTTTATTTTTGGTCATCTTCATTGAGAGAAACATTGTGTGTCCTTGGTTTCTCTCTAAATGAAAAGGTGCTAGACAGGCCCACTTTGTACTAGGTATCAGCAACCCTGACCAGTGAGAAAGGAAAGAAAGTTTCAAAAACAGTTAATCAGGTTGTTTCGGGAATTGATTCAGCTACTGGGCCTGGGTCTTACCCTCAAATTTCAAGGGACATGCATTAAGCCATCATGAAAACAATAACGATTTAATCTAGCATACGAGACACAGAAACCGAAGGAAATTGTTGAGCCAAGCAGCAAAGTTACTTAGACAGGATTATTGTCTTTCTGAACTGCTGTCTATTAAACAAAGAACTATGGCCACGGACCAGAACAATGAGGAAAAAAGTTCTCTCTCTTTGAAAACAGAGAGCTCTTCATTCCTTGGAGCTCTTCATTCACTAGCCATTGCCAAGGGAGCTATCGCCAGCCCACAGGACATTATGCCTGAGGCTATTGATGATCTCCCAGTGTTAGCCGGAAAACATCTAGAACTGAGTCTTCAGTTGGACAGCATCAACAATTCTAGCTGATGTGCTACCCCCATGCCCTTTTTTGTGTTATTAAAGTGCATAAGAGTTTAGGTTTCTGTGGCCTGTCATCAGGAAAAATGACATAAAATAGGTGAAAGTCACCATTCCATTTCCTTCTTTCAGTTATTTACTGTAAAGGACTAGAGAAGGTCAATGTTAACACTAGGACAGTTAAACATTTTCTACCCAAAACAAGGACACGACACAATGCTTATGTTTCCCTTTAATCTAAACCTAATAGAATTACTCACATCTCACGTATAATATATAATATAAATGCTATTATGTTATATATAAAATCTATGAATATAGATTATATAATACTATGAAGTCTGTCCAGAAAAAGTTCAGCCATTGTTAATATAAGGAGAACAGTTTGCACAATATCAATGTAGCCTGGTAGCCAACAGAGGTGGACTAGAGTGCCCATTGTGAACAACGACGACTTCATTGTATTAGTCAGTGGGGGCAGTAGATGCCATTGTGTGAGCATGTGTACTGTGTGACCGTTGCATTAAAAAATGACTGAGCTAGTAGAGCAATGAATCTGCATCATTTTTTGCACCAAGCTTGAACATTCCTCTGTGGAAACTATTTGACTGACACGGAAGGCTTTAGGGAATGATACAATGAACACAGCACAAATAAAAGTGTGGAGCAAATGCCTCAAAGATGGTCAAGAATCTGTTGAAAATGATCCACATTCTGGAAAGGCTGCAACAAGCAGAACACCTGAGAATGTTGAATGTGTACAGGCTGCAATCAACAAAAACTGGTGACTGACAGTGTGAGAACTAGAAGCCGATTTGGGGATTCCAAAAACTACTGTGTCCAAGATTTTGATGCAGGATCTTGGCATGAAACATGTCATGGCAAAACCTGTTCCATGGCTTCCTCTAGCAGAGCAGAAGGAACATTGTGCCGCAGTTGCTAAGTTGCTAATGACTTGATTCGAAGAACTACCAATGAACCAGATTTCCTCAATAAGGTCATAATTGGAAATGGATTGTGAGTCTATGGCTATGATCCAGAAATGAAGGACCAGTCATCCCAATGGAAGTCACTTTGTTCTCCTCGCCCCCCAAAAATGCGGCAAAATCGCAGCAAGATTAAAAGACCACGTTAACTTTTTTTTTTTTTGATTGGGAAGGCGCTGTCCATCATGAGTATGCCCCTGCAGGCCAAACAATTAATAAAGAGTACTACTATCTCAATGTTCTTTGTCAGTTGAGAGAAGCAATACGATGAAAACAGCCTCAGTTATGGGCAGCTGGTGATTGTCAGCTTCATCATAACAACGTGCCAACTCATGCATCATGTCTCGTGCAGAGTATTTTGGTGAAACATCAAATCACCCAGGTGACTCAGCCCCACTACAGCCCTGATTTGGCACCCAATGACTTCTGGCTTTTCCCAAAACTAAAAGCTCCTTTGAAAGGGAAGAGATTTCAGACCATGGATGAAATTCAGGAAAATATGACGGGGCAGCTGATGGCGACTTGGAGAACTGTGCAAGGTCCCACGGTGCCTACTTTGAAGGACACTGAAGTGTCAGTGTCTTATGTACAGTGTGACTTGTATCTTGTATCTTGTATCTTCTTCAGTAAATGTTTCTATTTTTCATATCATGTGGCTGGATACTTTCTGTACACACTGTCATACATTAATTACATAACAACATTATGATATTGAATAATATATTATATAATATATAATAATTATTGAATCAAAATATGTTTGAGTTAGTTTGCTTTTTCTTAATGTTAGTAAAATCATCTAGTATTAGCTTTTCGATATTTTTAGCGTCGATAGCAAAAGCACCAGAAAAAAGAAATGAACATTGACAAATATAATAACAGTATAAATGCTCTGATAGATGTGCATTTAGTGTTCAGACAGGCAATGAGATGAAATAATGATCAATTATTTTTGCATGGCTAGTGAAGGACTTCATCAATGATATCAATGGATATACCTCGCATTTACCAAGGGAATAAAATTCATTGCATCACATGATAATTAAATACATGACTTTGATTCCAACTTACTTCCCCCTCCTCCTGACTAAAGCTCCACAAGACCTTACCATTTACCATGCGCTTGATCAATATGATAAACCAAAGTCCACAATGATATTAATAGTACATACAGGGTTCTATAGTAAGAACAGGTGGGATAACTCTTTGAACTTTTGAACTTCAATTTGCAAAATGATTTGGTATTTTGATATGTTTACCACAAATACCTGGCAGTATTTAGATAATCTGGACACATTTGAGAGGAAACCCAGAAATATTTATAGAAAAATATTCAATGTATTATTGGTTAAGATTCAAATATACTTTTATAAGATAAACTCCAGATATTTTACTTCTCTTGAAGTAATAACAACAAGGAATTATTTCTTGATTCAAGATGAGCTGAGCCTATCTCACACTGATATCAGGTCTGAGTTGGTCTGTTAGGATAATTCCCTAGTAAGCATTATTCAACTGAAGGTGAAAAGAGATGGAGTTTTTTTTTAATCACTCCTTGATTTTGGTAGACCTAAGGTTTTCAATTCCACATCTCTGATTCTCTGGAAGGCCCTAAAACAAAAATTTAAAGGTATATATTAGAGAACAAAAATAATGTCTTTTCAAAAACCAAAGAATATAAAGGGAAATAATGGCTTAATTCTGGAATATACCACAAGCTACAAATGTGGTGGAATTAAATGAACTAATTTAAGAAGTATATTAAAGTAGTTGGGTACCAAGTAGTTTTCCTGAAGGGGATAGTAGAATATCATAGCAAAATAGAACATTAGGGGAATATTGCATTAATTCAGTAAAAATATGGGGTTGACAAAAGTAGGTTTACAGTTGTTGAGTACATGAAACAAAGTTTAATCGTGCATCAGCTATTTATTAATTATTGTATTATTTATATGTATTATAACTGTAAACTTACTTTTGCCTGTACTATATTTAAAATGTAGCAAGTATGTATATTTAAGTTCAGGAACACTTGATATGTCAGAAAAAGTAGTGTTCCAAAAGAACAATGCGTCAAGTTAGAACCCCCACACACCAGTAAGAACACACTCTTCTGAAGCATCAATAGGAGCTCCAGTTCATGTATTTATTTGCTAATGGTCACTCTCTAAGAGAAACATAATAGAAATGAGTGGGTTTCTTTTCCAAGAAGCATAGGTCATAGGCCTAAGAAATTCCATTGGAAGAGTAGTGGTAACAACCACTGTAGCCCAGGAAAACACTTGCTCAAGGGAAAAAGTGGGAACTTTGTTGTCAGGTAAAGCTCACATTCAAGGCAGCATCAGAGCACCAAAAAATTGTGGTTCTCTGAAGAAATGAAAATTTGAATACAATAATTTAGTAAAAATGACACTGCAGCATGACCTAGTATATTAAGTTGATATTCTTGCAAATTTGTAAATTTTGCAGAAATATTAAAATGTCACTCTCTGAAATAGGAGACAATGTACTTAGGTGGATTCCCCTCCCCCTACCTCCTTAAATATGGTAAATCATATTGTCATAATTAACTTTCAGACAAAAGATATCTCCTACTTACATTTAAGCTTATAGGTCACTTTGGTATAAACTGAACTCACTGTAGAGACAATATATTTTTTCTCCTACAAGACAGGCAACGTTGTAAACTTTCAATCATCCTTTATAGTATGCTAGCCATGAAATATGGGCAATAATTATTTATACTACTTCTAAGTTGGTCCATCAAAACTTCCTTCTGACCTTAGTTTTCTCTCTTTTCCCTCTGACCAGATGGTATCATGCTCTGGGAGCCTTGCCATCAAGTCTACAAGCTATCCTTGCAGCTCTCTCTAGGGTGCCTCCCTCTCTCATCAATACCATTTTACTTGAGCATGACATAAACTACTATCCTGTGAAGCTGCTAAAATTATGATGTATATCTCTTATGGCACCTAATGTTACATTAATAAATACTATCATATATTTTCTAGCATTTGATAATGCTTGAAACCAAGAAAATTTTAATCTTTAGCATCACTGATCCTATGCCTTTGGTTCTGGCATCATTAACCTGGATCTCTAAGGGATCAACAACTGAGCTTATTCTGAGAACATCTCTTTCCTTGAGTCAGCTGTGTATGGACTAAGTATTAGCATTAGTTATAATTTCTAGTGCTCTCTGTTAGCTTTGGATCTTTTAACAGAAAAAGCTGTGAGAGACAAATTCAACAGTTGAAGACCTGCAAGAAGTACACCTGTGACGTGGAAGAGTGCCCAGGTTAAAGCTGCCAAAGAAACACCACATCCACCCAGGGATAGAATGAGTCTGCTCTGGATGAAGCAGAAGTGAATAATAAATAGGAAAAACTAAACTTCAAATTTAATTTACTTGAGTTTTAACTCTTTGAACTTTAATTTCAATATAATTTCACATTGTGACTTTAATTTGTCAAAAAGAATATGATACATGGTATTGATTATATTAAATATCAAGCCTTCTATCCATTATGTTGAGTGTAGACAATGCTACTTTTTAATGTTTGCAAATCATTATTAAAACTCTTTTGGATAGCATGACTTGATATAGTTAAGGTTAGGGAACAGACTAGGAAGTAAATTTTTATCCTTGTGAAGAGTGAATTAGCAGTTTGTTTAGTTTAATAAACATTCTTAACCAGTTTCAGAACCTTGCTGGGATGAAGGCTATTTAGTCATCATTGTCATGGGCTAACACTCAGAGAAGCAGTAACTGGTCTAAGAGTAAAAGCCTTGCTGAGTTGACAGCAGGACCAAGGTGATAGACAATTTATCAGTAATAAAAGTAATGATATGTCCTTCTTTTCTCTGACTTCAGTGTTAATTGACCAGTTGATTCTGAGCTACATCAAGGAAAAGGAGTTCAATATTCTGGAACTCTAAAATCCTGTACATTATGATGTGCCATGTATTCCACAACAAAAAACATAGAATGAATGATTGGTACAAGAAGAGAATAACAGCAAGAAGAGTCCCAGTTTACGAGTAGACATGAGAAGGCAAAGATAACTCTGTTTCTGTGATTTTTAACTTTTTAAAATCTCATGACATACATAATCTCATTACTAAAATTCTGTGGCACACCAAAAAAAAATGCATTTTAGGCTGATCTGACAAAAAACAAATATAATTTTGATTTATTCACACCAGAAGGCTATTATTGCATTGGCTATTACAATTTTTCAATTTGACGATCTAAGGGAAAAAGAGGTCAGTGCCCCTGACTAAATAGTCAGGTGTCGCATGTTTTAAAAATGCTTGCAGCACACAGGGGTGCCACAGCACACTGGCTAAACATTGCTCTACTTTAATTATTTTTATAAAATTAATTTAATTAAACATATTGCGGTGACATTGGTTAATAAAATTATATAGGTTTGAAGTGTAAAAATGTATGATACAGTATTGGAATAAATTATGTAGAAGAGAACTTAGGTACTAAATTTATGGTCCTTGGTTTTAGAATTTTGTAAATTTGACCCCAGAGGCAAGGTAAGTAAAGACAAAAATAAGTGAATGAAATTATACCAACAGAATAGCTTCTACACAGCAAAAGAAACCACCAACAAAACAAAAAGCCAACCAACCAAACGTGAGAAGATATTTGAAAACAACAGCTCCAACAAAGGGTTAATATCCAAAATATATTTAAAAAATCATACAACTCAAAACCAAGCAAACAATCCAAATTAAATACTGGGCAGAAGACCTGAACAGACACTTCTCCCAAGCAGACATACAAATGGCCAACAAAGATATGAAAAGATGTTCAACTTTACTAGCTATGAGGGGAATGCAAATCAAACTACAATGAGATACCACCTCGCACCTGTTAGAATAGCTGTTATCAACAAGACAAGTAATAACAAGTGTTGAAGAGGTTATGGAGAAAAAGAAATATTATTCATTGCTGGTGGAAATGTAATCTGGTATAGCCACTATGGAAAAAAAAAAGTATGAAGTTTCCTAAAAAAATTAATAATAAAGTTACCATGTGACCCAGCAAACCCTCTTCTTGTCATCTACCCCTAAAATTTGAAAACATTTATTCACAAATACATAGCACCCTTATGTTCACTGCGGTGTTATTCACTGAGAAACCACAGTAGTGTTATTTGATAGATGACTGGATAAAGAAGATGTGTTACATATATACAATGGAATACTACTCACCCATAAAAAGATGAAATACTGCCATTCGCGACAACATGGATGGGTCTTAAGGATATCATGCTAAGTGAAATGAGTCTGATAGAAAAAGTCAAGAATTATGTGATTTCATTCATATGTGGTATATAAAACAAAAACAACAAATAAACAAACAAGAAAAACAAACACACAAAAAACTCATACACACAGACAGTATGCTGGTTATCAGAGGCAAGAAGGTAGGGGAGTAGTAAAGGGTAAAGGGGGCCATGTAAATGGTGATGGAAGAAGGTTTGACTTTGGGTATTGGGCACGCAATCCATTTTAATTTTTATTTTATTAGTAACTAATGGACAGATATAAAAAAGTATATTTTTAAGCTTCAGAAAAATCAGTCTGCACACAATTTATATTTTTATTTCCTTTAACCATCATGTGAATAACATTTCTCTCCACTTCACCAAACTTTAGACAGGTTTCTTCTTGATCACAGACCTCTGTCTGACCTCCAATTTCTTAGAGCATTTACTTTAGAAAGCTTATAATTTTAGAAATTTTCTCTTCTGAATTAACATGTAAATCTTCTCTTAGCCTCTTGTCAGTTTTACAACCCAAGGACATCTTTGTTAAGTACCTGAGAGCCATCACCTTGAAATTCAGTGATCAAGAAAAATGGAGACCAGATCTCTCAGTCTCTTTGGGATAGTAGAAGCCTAATTTCAAAAAGCACAAATTAGCAAATACACGTGGCCTAATTACACTGACCATTCTCCTCAGCCCCCGACACCCTCCACTACTTTTCTATTAGCTCATCCCAATGCTTTATTTATTTTTTTAATGTTTTCTGTATTTTTGTTTTACATATTTATATTTTTATTTTTTATCTCCTAATCTAATATTTTTTAATATTTTTATTGTTGTTCAAGTACACTTGTCTCCATTTTCCCGCCACCACTGTCTCCTCACCACCCACCCTCACCTCCCACCCTGAATCCTTCCCCTCTTTGTCTTTGTCCGTGGGTTATTGATACATGTTCCTTAAAAACTCATCCCCTTCTTTTCCCCTTTTATCCCCTTCCCCCCTCAGGTTATTGTCTGTTTGTTCTTTATTTCAATATTGTTGCTTATATTTTGCTTGCTCCCTTGCTTTGTTGATTAGGTCCCACATATTGGTGAGATCATAAGGTATTTGTCTTTTTCTGCCTGGCTTATTTCACTTAGCATAATGCTCTCCAGCTCCATCCATGCTGTTGTGAAGGGTAGTAGCTCTTTCTTTCTTTCTGCTTCATAGTATTCCATTGTGTAAATATACAATAGTTTTTGATCCACTCATTTACTCTTGAGCACTTAGGTTGCCCCCAACACTTGGGTATTGCAAATAGTGCTGCTATGAACATTGGGGTGCATAGGTTCTTTTGAATTGGTGTTTCAGGATTATTAAAGTATAATTCCAGCAATGGAATTCCTGGGTCAAATGGCAGTTCCATTTTTAGCTTTTTGAGGAAGTTCCAAACTGTTTTCCACAGTGGTTGTACTAGCCTGTATTCCCACCAACAGTGCACTAGCATTCCCTATTCTCCACAACCTCACCAGTACATGTTGTTTGTTGATTTGTTTATGATAGCCATTCTGACCGGTATGAAGTGGTATCTCTTTGTGTGTGTGTGTGTGTTTAAAGATTTTATTTATTTTTAGAAGAGGAGAAGGGATGGAGATAGGGAGAGAAACATTGAAGTCTGAGAGACAGAGTGATCAGTTGCCTCTCATGTAGGGACCCAATTAGGGACCCAGAGTGCAACCCAGGTATGTGTCCTGACTGGGAATTCAACAGGTGATCTTTTGGTTTGCAGGTTTGCACTCAATCCACTGAGCCACACCAGCCAAGGCTCATTGCAATTTTAATTTGCATCTCTCTTATGGCTAGTGATACTGAGCATCCTTTCATATATCTCTGGGCCCTGTATATGTCCTCCTTGGAAAAGCGTCTGTTTAGGTCTTTTGTGTTTTTTTGATTGGATTGTTTACCTTCCTGGAGTGGAATCATGTGGGTTCTTTATATATTTTGGAGATCAAACCCAGGTCCGAGATATCATTGGCAATTACATTTTTCCATACAGTTGGTTCCCTTTCCATTTTGCTGATCTTTTCTTTAGTTATGCAGAAGCTTCTTATTTTGATGAAGTCCCATTTTTTATTCTTTCTTTTATGCCCCTTGCTCTAGGGGACATATCAGAGGGAAATATTGCTGCATGGAATATTTGAGATTGTCCTGCCTATGCTCTCCTCTAGGACTTTTAGGGTGTCACAAATTATATGTAAGTCTTTTATCCATCTTGAGACTATTTTCATGTAGAGTGTAAGTTGGTGTTCAAGTTTCATTTTTTTTGCATGTAGCTGTCCAGATTCCCCAGCACCATTTGTTGAAGAGGCTATTTTTACTACATTTATGCGCCTGCCCCCTTTGTTGAATATTAATTGACAAGAGAGACATGGGATTATTTCTGTTCCACTGATCTATGTGCCTGTTCTTATGTCAGTACGAGACTGTTTCGATTACAGTATCCTTGAACTATAGTTTGATGTCAGGTATTATGATCCCTCCTACTTTGTTCTTTTTTTTTCAAAATTGGTGCAGCTACTTGGGGTCAGTTATGGTTCCACATACGTTTTTGAAATGTTTCTTCTATATCTGTGAAATATGTCATTGGTATTGTAATAGGGTTGAATTGAATCTATAAATTGCTTTGGGTAGTATGAATATTTAGATGACGTTAATTCTTCCAATCCATGAACATGGTATATGCTTCCATGTGTTTGTGTCTTCCTTAATTTCTTTCTTCAGCGTTATATAGTTTTCTGAGTACAGGTCTTTAACCTCCTTGGTTAAGTTGATTTCTGGGTACTTTCTTTTTATTGTTGCTATAGTGAATGAGATTTTTTTCCTGATTTCCAATTCTGATATTTCAGTGTTAGTGTACAAAAATGCCTTTGATTTCTGAATATTGAGTTTGTATCCCGCTGTTTTTCCAAATTCACTTATTAGGTCAAGTAGTTTTGGGGGTAGTCTATAGGGTTTTCTATGTGAGCACTATCATGTCATCTGCAAACAAGGACAGTTTTACTTCCTCCTTTCCAGTTTGGATGCCTTTTATTTCCTTTTCTTGTCCAGTCACTGTGGCTAGGACTTCCAATACTATTTTGAATAAAAGTGGAGAAAGCAGGCATCCTTGTCTTGTTCCTGATCTTAACGGAAAAGCTTCTAGTTTTTGCCCATTGAGTATGATGTTGGTTGTAGGTTTTTCATATATGACCTTTATGTTGTTGAAGTATGCCCCCATTTTGCTCACTTTGCTGAGTGTTTTTATCATAAATGGGTTCTGTACCTTATCAAATGTTTTTTCCACATCTATTGATATGATCACGTGATTTCTGTCTTTCCTTTTGTTAATGTGATGTATTACTTTTATTGATTTGTGACTATTATACCATCTTTGCATTCCTGAAGTGAATCCCACTTGATCACAGTATATGATCTTTTTGATGTATTGCTTGATGCGGTTAGCCAATGCTTTGTTGTGGATTTTAGCATCTGTGTTCATCAGCAATGTTGGCCTGTAGTTTTCTTTCTTTGTTGTGTCTTTATCTGGTTTTGGGATTAGAATGATGTTGGCCTCATAAAAAGAGTTTGGGAGTCTTCCCTCTTCTAGGATGTTTTGGAATAGTCTGAGAAGGACAGGGGTTAGTTCTTCCTTAAATGTTTTGTAAAATTCTTCTGTGAAACTGTCCAGTCCAGGGTTTTTGCATGTTGGGAGTTTTTTGATTACTGCTTCAATTTCACCAGCTGTGTTATCACTGTGTCCAGGCTTTTTGTTTCTTCTTCATTCAGTTTTAGAAGATTATATTTTTCTAGAAATGTGTCCATTTCATTCAGTTTTCAAATTTCTTGGCATATGGTTGTTCATAGTAATTTCTTATAATCCTTTTTATTATGTCATCAGGTGTAATTTCTCCTATTTCATTTCTGATTTTATTTATTTGTGCCCTGTTTCTATTTTTCTTGATGAGTCTGCTTAAAGGCTTCTTGATTTCCTTTATCTTTTCAAAGGATCAGCTCCTACATTTGCTGATCCTTTGAATTGTTCTTTTATTCTCTGTGTCAAACAATTCTACTCTGATCTTGATTATTTCCTTCCTTCTACTTGCTCTGGGATGGTTTCTTATTGTTTCTCTAGGTCTTATAGATGTTGGGTTAGCTTATTTATTTGAAATGTTTCTATCTTTGTTAGGTAGGTCTGTAGTGCTATGAACTCCCCTCTCAGGACTGCCTTCGCTGTGTCCCATAGGTTTTGGACTGTTGTGTGTTTTCATTTGTTTCCAGAAACTTTTTGATTTCTCCCTTGTCTCATTATTGAGCTATTAATTGTTTAATAGTATGTTATTCAATCTCCATGAGTTTCAATATTTGTTTTTTTCCTTGAGGTTGGTTTCTAGTTTCAAGCTCTTGTTGCTTGAGAAAATGCTTGTTACAATTTCAATTTTCTTGAATTTGTTGAGGCTTGTTTTGTGTCCTATCATGTGGTCTATCTTTGAAAATATTTAATGTGAATTTGAAAGGAATATGTATTTTGCTTCTTTGGGCTGAAAGGTACTATTTATATATATATATATCAGTTAAGTCCAATTGATCTAATGCATCATTCAGTTCTACAATATTATTGTTGATATTTTGTTTGGGAGACCTTTTGGTTATTGACAGTGGATAAGTATAAGTATATTGCTGTCTATGTTGTTCTTAAAGTTCTCCCAGATTTTCCTTATATATCTGGTGCTCCCATGTTGGGTACATACAGGTTTTCAATGTTTATGACTTCTCAATGGATTCTTTCTTTGAGTATTATGAAGTGTCCTTCTGTGTCTCTTTTTATGGCCTTTGTTTTGAAGTCTATTTTCTCTGACATAAGTATTGCTACCTCAGCTTTTTTTTCCTGTCCATTTGCTTGGAATATTTGTTTCCAACCCTTTACCTTCAGTCTTTTGTTCTGAGGTGGGTCTTTTGTTTTCGTATCCATTCAGCTACTCTATGTCTTTTAATTAGAGCATTTAATCCATTTACATTTAAAGTTATTATTGATAGGTACTTATTCATTTTTTCCCTTTGTACTTGTGTTCCTCTCTCACTCCTTCGTCTTAAAGCAGTCCCTTTAGCATATCTTGCAATGCTGGTTTGGTAGAGGTATATTCTTTTAGCCTTCTTTTGTCAGGGAAATCCTTTATTTCACCTTCCATTTTAATGGAGAGCCTTGCTGGGTAGAGTAGTCTTGGTTGCAGGCCTTTGCTATTCATTACTCAGAATATTTCTTGCCATTCCCTTCTGGCTTGTAGTGTTTCTGTGGAAAAGTCAGCTGATAGCCTTATCAAGGCTCCCTTGTATGTTACTTCCTGTTTCTCCCTTGCTGTCTTTAAGATTCTCTCTTGGTCTTTGATATCTGTCATTTTAATTATGATGTGTCTTGGAGTGGGTCTCTTTGGGCTTCTCTTGATTGGGACTCTCTGTACTTCCTGGACTTGTGTAACTTTTTCTCTCCTCAAATTAGGGAAGTTTTCCATCATTACTTTTTCCAACGGTTTTCTAACCTTTGCTTCTCTTCTTCTCCTTCTGGTGTTCCTATTATAGGGATATTGTTACATTTCAGGTTGTCCTGCATTTCCCTTAAGCCCTGATTTTGATTCCTTCTACCATGTTCTTCAATTCAGAAATTGTATTCTTCATATTCTCTTGGTTCTTGTTGATAGTTTCTATGTCCTTTCTCATGCTGATATAGTTTGCAGTAAGTTCATCGTAGTTTCCCTGTAGCTTTTGGTAATTCTCACTGAGCTCATTGAGTTCATTGAGATTCCTTATAACTGTTGTTTTGAACTCAATATCTGATAGTTTACTTGCCTTTATTTCATTTAGTTGTCTTTCTGAGGATTCCATCTTTCCTTCTGGTCTGGGGTTGTTTCTTTGTCTTCCCACTATTTGGCTGCTGGGACAGAACCACAAAGCCCAGGAAACAAACCTGCTACCACAAAAATAACTATCCCTGCAATCCCACTATCAACAGCAAATGAACTAGTGTTAATAAAGCTGTAAAGTGATTAAGGCTATTATAAGAAAGGATAAAAATAAACTATAGTATAAAACCTAGTGACTTAATATACACCAACTTGATGGACCTGAAATAAATGTGAAAAAGCTATGCAGTAAAGAAAATATCGCAAATCATGGAGAAGACCACAGTGGATTTTTGCCCCTACTATTTATGACTGTTTTTTCTTTCTGGATCCACCTCTGCTGACGTCAGATGCTAACCCCATCTGAGCTTAGGCAGACTGTTGGAAACTTCCCAGGATCTACTGTCTGTGACTGTCTCCTACAGTTGTTAATCCAGTCACTCTGCATTCAGCAGCCAGGCTTAAATACTATTGAGTGGGTCAGAATCCCTCCTGGGATGTGGGCTATTGTTTCCCCTCAGGTTGCTGCTAGGAAGGTGGTAGTCTGTCTGAGCAGGATGGCTGCTGCTGTGTGGGGGATGACTCAGCACCAGGATCCCAGAGGCTACGGTCTCAGTTCTCTCCCTAAAGCCTCCATCCCCAGTCTCTCCTCGAGCATCTCTAGTCCACTCTGCCCCACCCCTTTACCAGGGATCTACTATCTGTGGCTGCCATGTACTCAGCAGTCAGGCTTAAGCACCACAGGTCCGGGGTAGAATCCTTCCTGGGGGTGGGGCTATTGTCTCCTCTCAGCTGCTGCCATTCAGGGGAGTGGTCTGCTTGAGCAAGATGGCTGCTGCCTTATGGGGGATGACTCAGCATCTGGTTCCCTGTGGCTACTATCTCAGTTTTATTCCCAGAACCTCCATCCCCAATGTCTCCTCAGACATCTCTGGCCCACTCTGACCTTCCTTTGCTGGAATCCAGGGTAAGTGGCTGCAAATGAAAGTTTATGCATTGGCCCTTTAAAAGGCTCTTTTTGTCTTCAGCTGCCCTTCTCTGGCAGAGAGCAGCAGCCCTGCCACTTTTTGCAGCTGGCTCTTATCTGTGTACTTTTTGGGCTCTGGTGCTATTGGTTGGGGATCCCTGTTATGGTTTAGACCCCACTCTTCTCAAGGGGATCCAACTGGCCGTTTAAATATCCCTCCAGAGCTGCTGCCTATGGGTACCCACCCAGCCTTCATGAGTCTCCACTGCACTCCTTACCAGTCAGGTTGTGCTGAAGCTGATTCTTCTCTCTGTCGAGGTTATAAGGCTTCTCTCTTGCTATTGTTCAGTTGTTGGTTCCTGGTGATTTTTCCACATTTTATTTGTAATTCCAGGTTAGTTCTGGGTGGAGGTCAGTGTAACTTCCATTCACTCCTCCACCATCTTTCCAATCTCCCAGTTCACTGTAATACTTTAAAACCTCATATTTTGTTTCAGTAGAGTTGAATTTAATCTTATTTCTCTATGGAAATATTCTTAAACTGTTTAACTCAGTACAGTGCAGTTTTTTTTTTCAACTTCATTCAGACTTTTCACTTGTAAAAATCGACGACCAAAATTATGTGCTTGTTATATTATTTGTTATCAAGAAAACTATTGTGAAATTTATGATATTTTTGTTTAGTAAGGTATACCCCAATCAGATGAGTGTAACAGATTGACATTATATGTGTCAGTTTATAAACATAAATTACACAGGATTCAGGACCTCTTGCTTGCCCATGTTATATTATCTTACTTAATTCTTAAAATCCAGCATCTGGTCTGTTTGTAATCTCTTGTGATGTGCTCATTGTTACATTCCCATCGCGAGAACAGAATGTCCCGGACACCGTCAGGTTAGAGATGTTACTTTATTGGCCAAATCTTTTACCTGCGCAGGGGCGAACTCCCTTGTTGTTCGATTAGGGAGTCGCACCTGGCGCTTACAGGCTGGGGAATTTATACAAGCAGGGCAAGCAAGCAGAGAACAGAAGCGAATGCAGCGGGTTAGCTATTGGAGCATTAAAATGCTGCCTA
>PVJD01012561.1:0-39027 GCA_004026545.1 Mormoops blainvillei | reverse complement strand
GCGGTCTTGAGCCTCAAAAGGGACGCGTGGGGGTGGCACTTACTGAGTTCTCACAGGCCGGTGACAGTTTGATGACCTTTATACCTGAAAATCAGTTGGGCTGGATATAAAATCCTTGAATTATTACATTTTCCATTCTTGCATAAGAAATGTCGGCGTTGAGGAGTTCGATGACAATTTGGTCTTCTTTCTTTTATAAGTTCCCTCATAGTTTTGGTTGTATTCCCAAATTGTTTTATTCTCAGAAAGCTTCGGTGCGCGTACGAGAGTGCGTCTTCCCGCTGCTCTGGCCGCCTTCTCAGACACGTGCCGTGCCTTTTCAGTATATAGCTTCAGTGATTACTATTTTAATCTCAGGAAAGCTTTTGTTGAATTGTAATTTTTGTGCTTGTCCATTCTCCTGCTTGGATTTTTTTCCTGGGGACTGGAATTTTCTTTGTCTGCTTTTGTTATTGCATCTACTTTGACTATCTTTTAAATGTCACCTCCTCTAAAACCTATTTTTAAAATTTATTCTTTCATTTCTTTTGAATTTTCAGAAATGTCCTGCTTTACAACTTGGGTCTCCCCTAACGTGTTCTGACGTATTACTTCGCCCCCGTGTTCCCTGTCATACAGTTTTCGTCACTGAAATAATATTGCTTTTTATTTATAACTCTTTCCTCAGCTCTATCATCTCATTTCTGAGTTTTTGATTTTGAGTTTTATACAGATAGATAAACAACATGTACATACAAAATATACAGTGTATTTTTAAATGCAACTACAAAGAGGATGAAAAAGAAAAAATGGCTCCCTGGGCCCTAGGGAGAGCCCCTCAGCAACGTCCCGTGGAACCGGGGCTTGGGGACGGCTGCGGGGAGGAGGCGACATCGAAGACGGGACTGAAAGGCCGAGTGGACAGTTCCTCAAACAAGAAGGGTTTCCGGTCACTGTTACGACAACAGAGCTACTAGAAAATTGTGCTTTTCTGCAACGTAAGTTTAAACGGTAAGGCTGGGAGCTAAAACCGCGGACGTGGCGGGAATGGCGGGCGAAGGGCCGGGCGGCAGGACCCTGAAGTCGGCCCTGGCTGCCCGGCCCCGAGGCCGCGGGGCCCGTGGGGCACTGCCCTTCCCGGTGGGCCCGGCCTCCCTCTCGACTCTGCAGCAGGGAGTCTCACGCCCTCACAGGGCTCTCGCCGGCACCCCCCACGGACCTTCCGTTTATAAAGCGCCATAAACTTTGGGGACCTGAGAGTCCCCAGTGCCCAGGAGCTGGATTGTCCTTCCCGAGCCGTCTGCGTTCTCGCCCCAAGCTCGCCGAAGAGAGCCCCCGCTTCTTCTCTTCAAGCCAAATGCGATGTAACGTCACAGCAGAAGTCACAAAGGCGGGCGCGTGCGACTCTGCAGCCACGTTGCTGTGCAGCTGTCCTCCTGGGACACGGCGCGGGGGCCCTTCTCCAGAAGATGGACCCATTCTGTGAAGGTAACAAAGCTCGCCCAAAGCCCTCCCGTCCCTGCGTGGACGTGGGACAGCCCACGCAGCACCTGCCTCTGCACCAGCTGGCAAGGCCACAGCGGTGCCCCCTGCGCAGGCGACAGGCGGGCACTGGCCCGGGCTCCATCTCCCGAGCGGAAAGTTCTCATGTTATTTGTGTAGAAACGGATGTTGTGCCGAGAGGTGAAGACCCGCTTCTCTGCAGACGTGTTCTTTCTGGCGACAGTGCGCCCTCTCTGAGTGGTGGGTCCTGTTTTGCTTCTGCGCTCCGGCGGTCGTCATTGTAACCCACCTGTTGTGTTCGTGTCTTCCCCAATGATGTGTGGGAGCCCGGTGTAACGGCGCAGTTGAGCCCAGCATCCACCCCAGCTGCCCAGGCAGGGCACCGTCTGCTCTGTGGACTCTGCCATCCCCGTCCATCCTCACTGGGCAGACGGCAGCGCCTTCCCATTGGGGTGGTGGGAATTCACCAGACAAACCCCAGTGCCCAGAGGTCAACAGTCTTCTTGCCCAGTACAGCTGACATTTCAAAGGAGCTGTCGTGTGAAGGCTCAAGGGAACGTCAGATAATCCTGGGTGTGATCCAACTTTAAAAAAAAAAAAGCCTCGTTAGGCCTGGGACTTCGTTCCCTTGATTTGAAAACGATGAGGCGAGTTGTCACGCTTCCACTTATGTCAGGGCGCGAAGAACAGGCTCCGTGTGTTGGGACGATTGTACTCGCGACTTTCATATTTCTAACCCTTGGGATTTATTTAGATCTTTATCTTGAAAGCCTGCAGACTTCAGCCAGGGTGCCTGCACAGTGCAGATGTTCTGAAATAATGGGGCAGCCGTGGCCACTTTTTCTGCGTGAGGCGTTTTCCCCGGGAAGGGCATCCTTTGAAGCGCGGCGCACTGGGGGCGGCCGCGGGGCAGGCGAGTCGCAGGAGTCTGCACGCAGGGCAGGAGACAGGGCACAGGGAGGGGTCCGTCCGTCCGTGTCGGCGCTCTGACCTGCCAACAGCCCCTGCCGTGGCCGGGGTCACCGCGGCCACACATCCCTGCATCAAGCGGTGGTGCCGGGTACAGACGGGCGGTTTTCATCCCCGTTGCTGGGGACTGAGCAGGGTTCGGGCCGTCGAGCGCCGGCCGCGTTGCTCCAGGGGTGGGAGCAGGGTGCAGGGTGCAGGGCGTACGGGTGGGGTGCGTGGCGGCGAAGTCGTTCCTACCCACCCCACGTCCCACGTGGCAAGTCACCTTAAGACAGTTTGCCTGGAGGTTTGCAGCGTGATGGGTGTTTTTAAAAACCTCATGCCAGAGGAGAAAGGGGAAAATTAATAGCACGTTCCGAAGCTGGGACTTTAAAGGGCACCGGCAGAGGGAGGCGACATCCTGCTGGCTCGATGTGTCTCTTTGTGTTAAAAAAAAATGCCTCTCCTGACTTTGAAAGCAGCTACTGCTTTTTTCCCTTTTTTTTTTTTTTAAGAGGAAAAAATAAAATGAAAGGCCTACCAACCATTTCCTTTTGACAATGGAGAGCGCTTTCCCCTGGTCCTGAACTCATTTTGAATACAGTTCTATGGTCTTAATAGAATCCGTTGGGGCGGACTCATTTTATTAGGGAACCCCCGCCCCCTCCAATCAGAGGAGGTGGGTGCGCAGTGAGCGGTGGGGGCGGGAAGGCCGCACCCCCATTTATTCCAGCCGAGGCCCCCCCGAGCCCAGCCTCCACACTTTGCTCTTAATCCGACCCAGCTGGGAACCCTGCTCTGAAGCCCCCCGAGGCCCGGGTGTGACCCCGGGTGCCTGTCCCTTCCGTGGGCGGAGCGCGGTGGGCCATCGGGGCTGGACCAGGCTCTTCCACGTGGCGGGCAGCGCTGGCAGCTTCCCTGAGGGTTGCCCTGGCTGCGTCTGCCCGTCTGCCCACCCCTCCCTGCCCCACAGCCTCTGCTGCTGGGCTTTCTCTAAAGGGCAGTGACGGGGCACCCCCTCGGCGAGTGGCCGGGTGACAGACGTTCGCCCGCTGCAGGCCCCACACGGCCGGGACCACGGCCAGCATGCGCTGTGGGGGCATCATGTCTTCTTGGTGTCCCCGTGACTGTCACCAGCCCTCCCGCCATCGTGCCCAGCCCAGAGGCAGAGATGCCCATCGCACACTCTCACAAGTGTGCTCGCACGCAAACAAATGTGCGCGCGGTGCCCGGCACACTGCCCTGCGCTCATGCACACCGGCACACACCCACCCGTGCACACAGTCACCCCCTCACACACACCCGCTCTCGCTCACGCCCCGCCCCTGGCTCCGCGGCCCCGGGTCCCCCTCTGCTTCATCGCGTCCTTCTGGGCAGTGTGGCCGCCTGGTGGGAGGCCGGCTGGCAGGGCCTGTGAGGGCACAGCTCGGACTTCATTCAGAACTTGAGCCGGGGCGACCCCCGACCCCATTGCGGGGGCCGGAGACCACACTGCCGCCCCCGCCCTCGCCCTCGCCCTCGCCCGGAGGGGGCGCCTAGAGCCCCGCCGCCGAGCCCCCGCGTCGTTTGAAATAGAAAGTTCGGCCAGAGCCGGCTTTGCTGAAGAGCAGCCTAATCAATTACTGAATAAGGGGGATCCCTTTGGCCAGCCCGGTGTTCTGAGCTGCAGCCTTTTTAGTTTTGATTTCAGGACGGAAGAGAAAAGGAGCTTTTGTTTCCTTCTGTCCTGTGTCAGGATGTTTCAGAAAACGCCGGTGAGAGTGGAGGCGGCCGGCCCTTGCAGCCGAGAGGCAGGCAGGGGGTCTGAGGGCGTGCAGCGTCTGGCCCCGCTGGGCGCCTCTGCACTGGCCGCGCCCCAGGGTGCCCCCACCCCCTTTCTTACTTCTCCGCACTGCACGGCCCCTTCCAATGCGGAGGTTCGGGTTTTCAAAGCAGGACTGTGGGTTCTAGGTGCACTGAGGCTGTCCTACTGGTGGGGGGGAGGGGGTCTCGCTGGGCGCTTGGCTGAGCAGTTACAAGGAGCTGGCATGTCCCCTGGATTCACTTGTCAGAGCCCCAACCTCGGCACATCAGAGCGCAGCGGTGTTCGGAGTGGGGTCTTCGCGTGTGCCCCGGGGTGGGGCGTGCGGCCGTGTGAAGAGGCAGCGAGGGACAGCTGTCTAACGCAGAGGAGAGGCCTCGCTGGCATCCGCCCCGCCGACACCTTGATCCGGGATGCGAACCTGCAGCAGCCCAACAGGACCCTTCTGTCACTGGAGCGCCGCCCCTCCCCCACCCCATCTGAGGTGGTTTGGTCCGTCTGTCTGAGCCCACAAATTCAGCAGGTGACTTCGAGAAATTCGCCTTTAAACTCACATGTATTTCCACGTTAAATATTAGAATGCACGTTTCATCCCCCAAACCCTCATGGGAACGTTCATTTCTGCGTAAAATAATTTCTTGTAAACTCTGTGTGACAATTCAAAGCGACCCCTAAAGTCCCAGCAAAACAAGCCAATGGGTAAACTGTGGCAGAGGCCAAAGGGACCATGGCTTAGAGCTTCTGTTCTCAGCCGGGAGCGTGACAGGAGGTGCTGGTCAGTGAAAGTGTCCCCACCTTCGCATCCTGTGAGCAAGTCCAGGCTTATGACAAAAACAGACGGGCTTCCCTGGGTCGCCCCATCCGTCTTGGTTTGAAAATCTTTCCCATGTGATTTTTATTTGTGTTCTTGCTGACTGAAGACCCACGCGTTCTGTTTCTCTGATTTCTGATTCTGCCACGGGCGCTGTTAGAATTAGAGCGTTGATAAGAAAGAGGGAAAAAAAAAAAAAAACTGGGCCAGGAATTAAAATGAACGCTTTTAGACAAATATCCGTTCCATCTCCAATTCTAACACTAATTACATTTGTGGATCAAAGACCATTCGTTGAAGTTTTGCTTTTGAAAAACAGGGAGAGAGAGCTTTTCCCTTCTTGTTTGATATTTCTGTGGGACTTGATGGGGGCGGTGGGGGGTAGGCGGCGGGGGGGGCAGAGGGAGCTGGGGACCGAGGCCCATGAGCGGGGACCTGCGAGAGCTGGAGGTCCCGAAACAAGGGGCCCAGAAGCCCCCAGGTGCTTCCTTCAACTCCCTGCCCTGCTCCCTGCTGGGCAGCCGGTCGGCACCCCTGGCATGGAGCTGACTAGGTGCTGGGCGGGGGCGGGGGGTGGGGACGGGATGGGACACACTGTGGGGGTCAGAATGGAGGAAGGCTTAAAAGGGCACAGGGGACCCTGAAATGCACAGCGCTCGCGGAAAGAACCGCTCTGAGGAGGCCGCGTGCTGCAGGGCTCCACCCGGGCGACCTTCTGGAAAAGGCGAAGCCCTGGAGACAGCGAGAGCTCAGGGGTTGCCGGGGGCTGGGGAGGGGGCTGCACAGGCGACCACGGAGGATGGTGAGGGCAGTGACAGGGCTGTGTGTCACTATACTGGCAGGCACATGGCATCGTCCATTTGTCCACAGTGCGCACCAGACCAAACGTGAGCCCTAGCGTCAGCTACGGACTCAGGGTCACGATGATGGGTCAGTGCAGGTTTGTCAGTTGTGACGCACGTACCACCTGGTGGGGACACTGGCCGTGGGGGTGGGGGCCGTGTGTGTGGAGGGTGAGGACGCAGAAGACAGCCCTGTACCTTCCGCTCAGTTTTGCTGAGAACCTAAAACCATTCTCAGTTTTGTATGTGTTTATTATATGTGTTTTCTTTATATATGTTTATATAAAAAAATATAAGAGGGAAAAGAAAGGCCTGACGGGATTCCGGAACTTAAGCCGAGCTGCCTTTGGTCCGA
Source organism: Mormoops blainvillei (assembly GCA_004026545.1). Classification (NCBI taxonomy): domain Eukaryota; kingdom Metazoa; phylum Chordata; class Mammalia; order Chiroptera; family Mormoopidae; genus Mormoops; species Mormoops blainvillei. Next base: position 32,788 of record PVJD01012561.1, on the reverse strand, counting down.
CCATCGCGTCGTCGTGCCCGGACCGAGAGCCCGCGTTGTTTGGGGGGAGAAGAAGGAAGTGAGAGCAGAGAGATGCTGGGCCCTGGGGAGCTGGGCCTGGTGGGAGAGGGGGTGCGGTGGGCCACCAGCGGGGGTGGCGGCGGCGCTGGACGGGGCCGGGACGGCACTCTGAACTGGAGATGTCAAAACGCAGCCGTCTGGGAGGCGGCGGCGCCTGAGAGCAGCAGCCTGCAGCCCAAGACAGTCCCCGGCTGGGGACAGCGATGCGCGGGCAGCCCGTGTGGCCCCTTGCCCGCCCCCCGTGCGGGCGCCTGGGTGGGCCGGCGTCCCAGGCACAGGCGATGCGTGTGCTTGGGGGTTATCCAGTTCTTTCTTCCCCACTTCCCTTCTTCTCACCTCAGTAGCAGCCAAAAATATTACGTCTCGTTCATTCACGCATCATTCATTCATTCATTCATTCAGTGAATGTTCAAAGAGCCACCTCCTCCGGGGATGCGTGGACATTAAGCAAGGAGACCAATCCCCAAAGACAGTCACTGCGGTAGACGTCACTGCTGTGACGGAAGCTCAACGGCAGGGCTGGAGGCGGCCAGGGGGGCTTCGGGAGAGGCTGTCGTTGGAATGGAGGCCTGGACGAGACTCAGGCTGCCCCTCACGACTGCGGGAGGGGCGTGGCCCGGGCTAGGCGCGCCTAATCTGCGCTGCCGGCCCCTCGAGTCCCCGTGATTCTTTCCAGTTCTCAGATGTGGAAACTGAGCTGGAACCGGTTGGCTGGGGAGCGACCCTCCAGCCCGTCTGCGTCCGAAGGCCACGCTCCTCCTCCCTGGGCTGCTGTCCTGCTGGCGGGGTGGTGGCCTGGCTTCATGTGCCGGAGGTCCTTAGGGCGACCACCCGAGGGAGGGGGAGACAGAGCTTGGCTTAAGTTGTGTTTGGTGGCAAGGCCGTGGTTTTGGAGTAGGAATGTGGGGGTGGGGTGGGGGGCCACCCCCGGAGAATGTTGGGCTCCCACCCCAGCGTTGGAAAGGGACAGGAGGGAAGCCAAGGCGGCGCCGGCAGCTCGGGCGGGCGGGCTCACCCAGCCGGCCCCCGGTCCCGTTGCCGGAGCTACGGCGGGACTCCGGGGTTTGTGCTGCATGCTCTCTTCCTTCACCCGTGACAAGCTGGTACATGAAGCCACGGGGGGGCCTTTGAGTCATCTGAACACCCCCCCCCCCACACACACACACTTAATATGTTCTTAAGTTAAAAGAATGCTCTTAAACGCTTTTGTCCCGGGGGTTTCATCCTCGGCTCGGGGTCTCATTCCAGAGCCCCACCCAGACGTTCCCTGCAGCGGCCACCTGAGTCCCCGCGGGCACGGCGTTCAGCAAGTCTCAATCTGAACCCTCTTCCCCTGCGTTTACGTCTTGGGGGCCGGCACCTCTGTCTCCCCAGCACCTGGGCTGGAGACCCTCCAGCCTTGCCCCTCCCTCTCCACCCTCGCCCATCCAAGCCACCAACCTCCGTCCAGACTGAGGCCTCTGCCGTGCCCTGGTGCCAGCGTGGGCAGCTTCCCGCCGTGAGTGGCAGGTGATAATGGACACCACGGTCAGGTCTGTTTCTCACCCAGGCCGCGAGTGGCGCGGGGCAGAGATGCAGTTCGTTCCATTTTTCCGCCTGCAAGTCAGCCCCCCGCAGCCCCCGGCGTGACATGCCGACAGATATTTGGGGATTCACGCTGCAGAGTGACTTGGGGATGCTAGTTCGACAGGGGCTGTGACAAGGTCGGTGTAGAGACGCGATGGGGAGGGGGCACACAGCCACGCCTGGGTGCTGGGGGCTTGGCCCTGGGGGCTCTGAGGGGGCCCGATCCTTGCCACTCCCCCAGCGCCTGCAAGTTTGCCAGCGGCCCTTGGTGGCCTTCTGCTCGCAGACTCGTGACTCCCACCTCTGCCTTGGTGTTCACGTGACCTTTTCTCTGTGTGTGCGTCTGGGTCCAAATGTCCCCTTTTCATGAAGACACGACACGTGTTTTGTGATGGCCTTGTCAAAACTAATGACATCTACCATGTCCCTTATTATGAAATAAGGCCCTGTGCTGAGTGTGGGGTGACAGGGACATGTTTCACCGCAAGCCAACGTGGAAGAGTCGAGGAACCTCAAGTCAGATCTCCGGAGGCGGAGGACCCTTCGAAAGGACAGTGGTCATTCCTTGGGCCAGAGGGGGCTACCCGCAGGCCCTCGCTCGACGACGGTGAGTGGCCTGTGGATGGAACCCGTTAGCGAGCTCTGTGAGTCTTCACCGCGTGGGGCCACCGGGCCCAGACACACAGCAAACCTGCAGTGGGTTGGCGTTTGTTAATTAAAAGACAATTCTGCGAAGGCTGGCAAGTCGGGGTGGAGGGGGATTTCCTCTGGGGGCCGTCGCCTCGCAGACGCGAGGGAAAGAGCAGAGCGGGCTGTTGACCTGCCGCTCCGCCGTGCATGGCACGGGTCTGCGCGTCTCACGGGGTCCGCTCACCCGGCCGAGGACGGGCTGCGGACTTCAAGGGCCTCCTCCTGGGACAACTGCCCGCCGGGTGGTTTTCTTGGCCAAGCTTCGGATCAAAACCGACCGATTCGCCAATTCCTCCCCAGGGCTGCAACCGGGCCGAGCGTCCAGGGGATGCTGGGTGCCTTTTCGGACGGGTGTTCGTGGAGTGAATTTCCACTAAGCATCGCTGAACTCCCTCCCTCCTTTGCCTCGACTCAGGCCAGTGTCCTCGACAGCCCCCGGGACCCCAGCCCATCCCGGCCCCACCGGGAGTACGCATTCCCGTCGGGTGTTCCCATGATGCCTTGTTGCGTTCCCACCATTCATACACCTTGTGACTCACTGCTCCCCTGATGTCGCCGGGCAGCCCCCTGTCTGTATATAAAACATGGAAAGGTACGTGTATGCGGTGAGGAGTTCACACACACACGTGACGTGGAGGGGATCAGTGTCCCCGTGGGAGCAAGAGTCACTTTGTTGAGCACAGAATGTTTATAGGCAAAGGACCTGTCTCGAGAGTTAGGATCTGTGCGAACCCTGATGTAATTCGGGAGCGTTCCCTCCGGACTCTGGGGTGGCCTCCTCCCTAGTGATTATCATTTTACAGGAGCGCCCAGTGAGGGGCGTCTCCTCGTGGCCCCCGGTTCCTCTGCACGTTGCTGACTCAGTCACGCCGCCACTGCAGGCGCCGAACTGAAGACACGGGGGGAGGTCGGGTGGCGGGAGTCAGGCGGCAGTGAAGGGCGCAGAGGCCAGCCGCCGAGCACACCTCTCAGGACCCAGTGTCCTCACGTCACAACGCGCCTTCTGCTTCTCACTTTCAGGACGGCCGCGTAGTCACCTGCAAGGCCAGTGCAGGTCAGGCGGCCTCAGCCCCAGCACCCTCTCGGGGGAGAGGCGACAGCAGGCCAGCTGCTAGCAGAAAGCCCCTCCCCACGGGTCTTCTGGCTGAAGGGTGCCCGCGAGGGGCCTGCGGGAGGCGTGGCGGGAGGAGGCGTGGCGGCCTCCCAAGGACGCATGGTGACAGAGACACCTCTGAGGAACCGGCGTGCATTGCATGCGGCTCCCAGGAAACGCCCAGAAACGGATGCTGGCCGGTCCGCTCGACATGTCGACACCTGGCAGTGTGAGTTGGCTGAGCCGGCTCCTGAGGCTTCAGAGGTGACTGTGCAGGGGTTTGTCGCCTTGTTTTGAGGTGACAGGTTGTGTTGGTTCACAAGCACCGAGATGTCAGGTCAAAGGCCTCAGAGACCGTGGAAGGAAACCAAACACGTCCGCCATGCAAAGAAGACCACACAGGGAAAAACTGCAGGAAACCCTCACGCTGCCGCACCCGCCGCCCTCCTGCCGCCTTGTCCTCACGGGAGGTCACCTGAAGAGGGGCGCTGCTAAGCACAGCGACTGAGCGTCCCCCCAGAACTCCCGTGTGGAGGCTAACTCCCGCGGCGGCGGCATGAGGAGGCGGGGCCCCCGGGAGGCCCTTGGTCAGTGGGGTGGAGCCCCCTGGGTGGGAATAGCGCCCTCGTGAGAGCATCCTCTCGGCCTCTCTCTGCCACGTGACAACACTGCGGGAGGAGGACCGTCGGGGAACCCGGAGAGGTTCTGCCCGGCGCCGGGCGCTCTGATCTCGGCGCCAGCCTCCAGCACCGTGGGAACCGACGTCTGCTGCTTCCGTGCAGTGATCTGTCAGAGCAGCCCGAGCTGACCAAGGCACCGAGTCAATGAGTCTTCACTCAAAAACAAACGCCCGTGTTGACTGAACCCTGCCGACCGCCCAGGCTGCTCCCGATGGACCCAACAGAGGACGACGTGAGGCGGGATGGCTCCATCCGACACGGGTCTCGAGGTCCGGGTGGTTCTTACCAAATGCCACTCTGGCTAAATGCTAAATGCAGCGCAGCTTGTGGTGCTGCAGGTAAATAGGGTGGGCCTGACGGAGTGCAGCCCTGCCGCCCCGCTGCAAAGGGGAAACCGACGTGTAATTGCCCAAGGAGTGTAAAGAAGCCATGTCTCCGCCCCCTTCCCAGACCCAGAGCTCTGGATGGGGGACCCCTGTCCCCCTTGCTTGCCACAAGGAAACAAAGTCTGTAATGACAAGCACGGCTTGTTCTTGAATGGAACGTCCCAAGGGGCCCCTCCCTGGAGCTCGGTGACTGGATGACTGTAAGCACAAAGGCACCCAGAGCTGAGACGAGAGGCAGGCTCTCACGGATTCATTTTCTGCCTGCGCTCCCCCCTCCCCCCCGCAGCTCCAGGGTTGCCTGGGTGCCGCTGGTGACACGTGGGCAGTGTGCCTGCAAAGGAGACGGGTCAGCCGTGTGGGGCACATTTGTCTGATTTCTGGCCGTATTCTGACCCAAATCAGTGGTCCTCACACTCAGACGTGCACAGCATCACCTGGTCCCTTGGTTCAAACAGCTAGCCGCCCGCCCCACCCCTCCGATGCCAGTGCATTGGGTTGGGGGTAGGGGAGCTCCAGTCCGCATTTCAGCCAATTCCTGGGTGTGGCTGCAGCTGTGGGTCCTCAGAGGCCCAGGTCAGTGCGTGGTTTTGACCGCACAGAACCTGAGTGCCCTTGGACGGTAGTCCAAATGAATTTTCACCAGTGGGAGGCAAAAAAAAAAAAAAAAAAGTAATGTTTAATTTTCCTCAACACGGGGGGAATAGGACAAGTTTACTGCCATCAGGAAGTGTTCCATGGCAGAGTCTCACTGGCTTTCCTCTCAGGGACGCCGGCTGGATAGAAGCTTCCGGAGATGCCTGACCCTGGAAAACAAGACAACAGTCACCTGCTCTGGCAAATAATTCAAAACGAAAGCAATTCTGCCGCGGCCGGTGGCTCGGGGGTGAAAGTGTCGTCCCCCGACACCAAAGGTGGTGGGTTTGATTCCCAGTCGGGTGCGTGCGGGAAGCAGCTGATCGACGTTGCCCCCTCCCTCCCTTCCTCTCTCTCAAATCAACAACAACAACAACAACAACAACAACAACAGTAATAACAGACCGCATGTCCCTGGGTGAGGATTTTTTTAAAAAGCCATTCTGAAACGAGAAATGAGCATAAGAAAATGCCTGGCGTTTCCCGTGCTGACGTCTCCCTAATGCTCCCTTTGAAACATCAGACTCTTAAAGATAAATGTTTGGCACCCTCCTCTTCCGACAGCCTGGGCACGGCCTCAGCTGGCCGATCAGGTAACGGGGCTCTGGTGGGGAGGAAATCTCTGCGGTGATGGACGGCCCCGGGCAGAAACGCATACAAAGGACATGGCACGGCGAGCCGGCCTGCGGCCGGGCTTCTGGTGTCCAGCTTCCTGAGCTGGGAAGACGGCCACAAGGTCAAAGCCCTCACCTCAATCTTTTGCTGGGTGCCAGCCAGGCTGGCACAGGGCGGGTCCCTCGGGGCGACTGCCAGCCTGGGTTGGTGCCCCTCCAGCTGAGAGCCTCTGACCAGATTTGGACAACAAAGGCCAGGCCCCACCCAGCGCTCCGGCCCGCTGCAGCTGCTTGAACTTGGGCTGCCCTCTGCGGAGACTCCCGCGTGGGGCGGGAGGGCCAACGGCCCCTCCATGGGCGCGCGGAGCTCACAAGGGCTGCATTCTCAGGCGGGGAGCAGCCCCCCACCGCCTGCAGTCAGGGCCAGCACGCCCTGACCCTCTCCCCTGGGTGGGGTACGGGGGGCGGGGGGCTGAAGCTTGCCCTCCTCGGTGCAGCGGGGCTGTCCACCCCTCTTCCTGCTCAGCCCCTGCAGGACCTGGCTTGGGAAGGAGACGCGACTTCCCGAGGCAGAAGCCGAGGGCTCTGGCCTGGCTGGGGACGGTCTCAGGTGGCATTCCCGAGCAAGCAGCACGTGAGCTAGGACAGCAGGCTGTGTGTTCGCTGTGGCCGCACAGAGCTGGCCTGTGGGCCACAGGGATGAGAGGGTGCCTGCCGTGTGGTCCTTCTTCCCCATCCTGGACTCTGGTCCCCTGTCGACCTGTCTTCCCCCCACTCCCCTTGCGTTCATTTCCATTCTTGCCACTGAGAAACCCGTGTGACACAGAATGGGTTGGGAGGAAGACGTGAGATGAGAAAACAGAGGAATCGCCATGCTGATTGTCACATGTGAATGGGATTTAAAAAAACAAACACAAAAAAACCAGGACACAGGACCTGAGGTCACTGATCCTGGTTTCCTGGACTCCGTTAGCCAAGTATCCCCGGCTCTGCTCCGTGGCCGGCCTGTCAAGCACCTGCCGTCAGGGCCTGGGCCGAGGGCAGCGGGGCTTTGGGGTTGGGCGGCCAAGTCCCAGAGAACAGCTGCTGGGCCTTTTGAAGTTGGTTTTCGTTACAGAGCCGGGCACTCGCTTCTGCCTCAGTCGGCAGCCGGGACGGGACGGAGGGGTGGGGCGGCCTGGGGCCCCGCCTGCTGCACTTTTCCGGCAGTCCTCAGTGGGGTCAGCCCCACGCGTGCCCTCCGCTCGCCTGGGCAGTGGCGGGCGGCGGCAGCGGTTCCGCGCCCCTGACCCGGGGCTGTCAGTGGAGCCCCCCGCCCCTCACGTTCCTCCAGCCCCGCAGGCTGATGGCTGAGCTGTGGATGGGGGCGCACTGCAGCCCCCCTCTGTCCCCCACAGACGACAGGCACTATGGTGGGACGGGAGGTTGCACTGGGCCCCAGGTCACAGTGTCAAGGGGGCAGGCCGCGATCAGCCCGAGACAAACACAGGCCTCACATGGCAGCACAGCCGGAGTTTCCCAGGAGCCTAGATAGGCCCCTGTGGGCTGTTCTGTTTTGCTATCACGTGACCAGACTCCACGCCCAGCTCCGGAGGCCCCGCGTGCAGGGTGGGCACATTGAGAGGGGTTTAGGGGGCAGGCACGGGGGATGTATCTGTACCCGCACGCCTCTTGACTGTCGGGCGTCTGAGGTGTCTCACAAGCGCCTGCGACTGGCTGACACAGTGACAGCACGTGGCCCATTCATATGACATGCCCAGGACAGATGAAACCATAGGACCAGAGGCCGGGGTGGGGCAGAGACCACCTAGCGGATGGGGCCTCCTTTGGGGAGGTGGAGATATTTTGGAAACCCACAGAAGAGACGGCACCCCACTGTCAGCGGGCTAAATGCCATGGACTTCACACTCTGTGTAATTTTAGGTTACGCGCTTTTCGTGTCAATAAATCATTTATAGGAAAATCAACTTAAAGGTGGGAGGAGGCAAGCGATCACACAGGGGTCCTTTTAAGAGAAGTGGGGGACAGAGAGAGCTCTGTGACCCCTGGAGGAGAGGCTGATGGGGACAGGCAGGAAGAGGGCTCCCCCAGCAACGAATGGGCTGGCACCTACCCTTGGACTCCCAGCCTCCAGAACAGCGAGGAACAAATGTCTGTTGCCCAGCTAAGCCTAGAGCTTCGGTTTATGGTGTTTTGTTGGACAGCGAAGGCTGAGACGTAGGGTTTTCCCGGAGACAGTTTGGAGGAGGGACTCTTGGTGGCAGCGTGGTAGAGTGCTGGGTCCCAGGAGGACCGCCCACTGGACGCCATGACGCCTTTGGTCCCGTGGCACAGGCGGAGGTGACGCGGGGGCCCCGCAGAACTGTGGCCCTGGAGGGGGAGCCCCTGCCAGACGGTGCGGGCCGCAGGGGGAGGGCTGGGCCAGCGCCACGGCGGGGGGAGGACGTGGGCTGAGCCCCGTGCATCTCTCATCTCATCCCCCACCCCCACTCTCCTTTGGGTGCCTCCCGTGGGCCAAGCCCGACGGAAAGCAGAGGTCAGGGTGCCTGGGCAGAGACCGTGAGTGGGGTCAGCCTCCTGGGGGAGGCAGGGAGGAGCATGGATCGGGGGGTCGGCGTGGGGAAGGGACAGCACGGAGTGGGCTTCCCAGAGGGACCTGGACCCCCCCAGGTGACCGATGTGTGTGTGTCCCTGGTTCCCTCTCTCGTGGTGCTCGCGGCCCTGAACACAAAGGCATCACTGAGGCCGCACGGTCTCAGGCCACGTGGACCAAGCCCCGCACTGTGGCCGCTCTGCACCCCCTTCTGCCCTCGCCGCCTCCCGTGAGCATCGCAGGCCGCGGGCCCCGGCGGCTCGGGGGGATGGCCCTGTGCTGCCTTGCAGGTCCCGGGACCAGTCTTTCGGGTCCCGCTGAGCGGAGGTGGGGACGTGACTGCATTAGTGGGTGGAGTCCTTCAGAAAACGTTCCTGTTGCCAATTTTACGTTTCCAGTTGGGAAATCGGTGTCCCTGGCGTGGACCTCCGGGCCTTGGCTCGGTCCTCACCAGCTCGTCGTCCTTTGGAAATGACTTGCGCAACTGTGTTGTCACATGTGTGCCAGCTGCAGTTTTGACAGCATCAGGGTGCCCACTTTTAATAACGATGAGATCTTTCCTTTTTTTTTTAATGAAAATCTTAAACCAAATTTTAAAAAATAGCGTCTTTCTGTCTTTGCCAACCCAGATCGTTCAGCATTTCCCTAGGAATGTGGCAGAAATTCCTGCTTCTGGAGCCACGAGTTCCAATACCACCTAACCACAGTGGGTCCCGTGTCTCTGTCCGCGGGCGGCCACTCTGCCCCGGGTTTGGTGTGAAGTCTGCAGATGCTTAAATCCTGGAAACAGGTGAAGGAAAGGCCGCCGCGTGGTCGTTAGAGCCCCGGGTTTAATGAGCTTTATACTTCCTGGAGTCCTAACGTAAATAAGAAACATAGTAAAGGCTGCAAAAGCTCTGGTCCTTTGGAACCTGGGTTAAAACCCACACAAAACAAGAATGCTTAGCACCTTCACCCAGGACATCTCTCGAGAAGAAAATTAGGAAAAGAAAAACTTGGCAACTTAAATTAGAACCGCGACCCCGCCCCCCGACCCCGCTGCCTGCAATTCCTCTGCCGTTTATTTTCAAAGAAATAAATCTTGCACACCAGGAAGGAGGGACCGAGATAGGACGTGGGCACAGCCACCGTCTCAAAATCAATTCTCAAATGTTTCACTGCTGGCCAAATGCCAGAGCGTGTTTTGACATGAGTCTTCCCCCCTTAATTTATAACCTATGTGTCTCTGTGAGGAAATTCAACCCTTATGTTTCTGATTCCTTTACATTTAACTCATCAAATGCTGCCCTGGAAGAGCCATTTGATGTGAGGGGGCTTTGAGCCCTTTTTTACGAGGCCTTTTAAACCTGTCCCCCTTACAAGCAGGAAGCCGGGGTTTTGCAGAAGTAAAACAAACCCAGCTTACGGAGTGGCCCTCGCCAGCCTGGAGACCAGACCCGGGGCCTCCAGCGGCTCCAGACCTGTCGGCGCGTTTGACTGGGTCCCTCCTACGCCGCCCCATTCCCAGGGAAGGTCCCGTGGTTAAAGCCAGCGTGCCACAGGAGATGGGGACAGCACATCGCCGACCCAGGAGACACGGCTCCATCTGGGGACAGCATCTCCTGTCGCCAGGACAAGAAAACGGACAACCAGGCCCCCATAGCAGCAGGAGGCCGCACCCACTCTGTTCTCTTTGTGAACTTGGTGGCATTTGTGAGAATTTGGCTAATTGTCGAAGTGGAGAGGGATGAGGAGGTTTGGGAATTTGCCTCTGACACAGCCATTCCGTGCTCGTGTTTTGGGAGTTTGCCACTCGGTGTGCATCTGAGAGCGGATGTGAACACGGCCCCGTGGTGTGCCGGCCCACGGCAGTGGTGTGAGCGCCACCCGCCCACCCCCGCGCTGGCCTCAGCTCTGCCCTGCGCGCGGGGCTGGCAGCAGGTGCCCCACCCTGGCCGCCAGCCACTCGTGAGGCTTCAGCACAGTTTCTTGAAGACCCATCAGAGGTGAGCGGGGGCCTCCGCCGAAAACCTTTCAGGGTCATTCTGCCCGGAGCCGTAGTTACACCATCAGAACACCGAGCTCCGCGGGGCCACCTGCTCGGACTCACTGCCGTCCTCCCGGTCTCCCTGCCCCTGCGGGCATCAGAATTTCTAGAAGGAAGTGGGTAACTAAACTGATATTTTTAATAGCTTTTCGATCTCCCTCTCATCCATCGACCATTGACACCTCCGCCCTTCTCCCCGCTCCCTCTCTCCCTTCCATTATGTCTTCTGTCTGCATAAGACCTGTTTGGTGCCAAAGACTGAAACTGAGAAAATATAAAGAGACGATAGGGATTATCGATCAAACCACCAAACATAACCAGTGCACACATTTTAGGTCTTTCCAGGTATACGCACACACCGCACAAAGAAACCCGTGACACCACCCAGAATGTGTGACAGAACCTGCTCCGTTCAGTGAGCGACAGGGATGAGACCGCGTATTGGGTGGCAGGTGTGGCACAGGCGCAGGCCAATCAGAGCGTGCGCCACACCCGAATCACCGGGAGGCGGGCCCGGGCCCTCCGGGCAGACTGTCGGCCCGCTTAGAGACGCAGTGGGCCCTCTTCCTGTGTGAATGGCATGTTTCGACATAATTACTGTCACGACTGTGTGATAGTCTACGGATTTACCATCATTAAATTCAACAGTCAGCCAGCTGGTCTAAATGCAGGTTGTTCCCAATTTTCAGAGCATTGAATGGAGGTGGAACTGACAAGAAAACCCTTTTCCTTATATGTTTATAGAAGATATTCACCAGCATTTTCTTTCTATTGAGCAAAAGTTTTTGATAACATTTGTTTCCCTGATGGTACTATTATTTTTACATTTAAACCTTTTAACAACCCAAAACTTGCTTTGATAAAAGGTGTAAAGTAGAGATCTAATATAAAAATCCCCCTGAATATAAAACAAGCCCCGACACTATTGATCAAATAATCAATTTTTTCTTATTTGTTTGAAATAAAGTTTCAAATGCATTTAGAGTCCTGTTGGGCATTGTATTTGTTCTACTAATTCATCTGTTTCAATTAATTTGGGGACAGCGGACATATTGACCAGGCACATAGTATTATTTTTCAGTTTTTGGAGCCAATTATTCATGCCCCTCAGTAACATAGTAACAGTTTCTTCCGAAGGGCCTGTACATTCTTAAGTTTAGTTCTAGGGAGTTTACGTAGGCTTTTTTGGAGGCATCGCGAACGTGGCCTTTCATTTCCTTTGTATTTTCAACTGGTTATTGCTGGTGTATAAGGAGGCTTCTGATTTTTGTAGATTGGTTTGGCTCTACTCTCCTTATCAAGTCTACTTACATCTCGCCAGTTCTACTTTTAGCGAATTCTCTCTTAATCGCATTAGCTACACACATTGACAGTTTTCAATGGTTTTACCCTCTCGTATGTTTTCTTGTCTTATTGCGTAGTCTAGCATGTCTAGGGTGACGCTGAATGACAGCCCACAGCCTGGTGTGTTGCTGGGTTTAACACAAATGCCTCAAGTTTCCCATCGCTATGGAGAATGTTTGCTGGAGGGGTCCTACCTTTCTGTGGTCCTACCTTACAATGGATATGCTTCCCAAACAAAATTTAGAACCTGGTTAGCATAGCCTGAGCACAAGGTGAAACCAAGTTATCTGGGCAACCGTTTTAGATTCAGGGAGCACGAGACATCGGCATTCAAAGATTTACGGGGTTTTAGCACGGAAAACAAATGAGGTGTATTCTAGGGGGCCATGTGCAGAAAGGAGAGCCAATGGAAAATAGTTGTCAGGAAGCAGATGTTAAGTCAATGGGAGACATTTTTAAAAACTGAGAACTAATCCAAGAGAGGATGCAGCTGTGGCGGTGCCCAAGGCAAGCTCATCGAATTGTAGCCAGGAGTAATGGGGAGGTGCTCAATTTCCCCAGGGTGGTCCATGAGACCCCGCTCCTCACAGTAGGGTCAAGAGAACCAGCCTCTCGTGCGAGCTTATTACAAAGGAGAATCTTGGGCCCACTAGACCTACTGAGTCAGGATCTGCATTTCAGCCAGAGCCCCAGGTGCTCTGCATGCACCTTGGGGTCGGAGGGGCACTGGGCTAGTTGGCTATATGTGTTCTTGTGAGGCTCTGAACACGCAACCGGAGGGCAGTCGGGGAACGCAGGCAGTTAATTTCCTTAAAGCACAAGGAGACCGGAGGTGTAGCAGCTTTAGTGACGTCATCACAACATAGGCTCTTCCTCGTTTGGCACCCACCGTCCTCAGTGTGCTGTCTTTAACGTTGACTTTACTGCCTCGTGGTCACAAAATGGTTGCAACAGCTCCACATATGCCTTGCACCCCAGACTCAATGGGATGATCTTACTTAGTTTAATCATTTTGCCCTACCCCCCGGGATAAGTGTGAAAATTTTGCCTTGGTAAGAATAAAACTTTTAGAAGTTTTTCTCTATTTTTCTTTCGCATTTCTTTTTTCTCTTATGCTTTCCGTGCACCCAAGAGATGCGACTCGATACTCTGCATTGCTACAGTTGCATTTTATTGATTGAAAAAAATGGTTGCAATCATTATGCCCATAGAAGAATGGCAGATTTTATAACTGACTTTTTTCTATCGTTCTTACTGATTTTGCTGGCCTGCATAGGCCTGTGTCATTATGACAGCAAATTAGAATCACAAATTCTTCCTAAATCTCTGACACGTCCTTTCCTCTAGGCCATGTGGGGATGGGCACATTGGCATTTATTTTCCCAATTCTTAGAAAAAGCCCCTTAAAGAGAAGAAAGCAACAACAAGCAGTTTACTCAGCTGGCCTAAATAAACGGTTTTTCGAATTTAGTTCAGGTTTAAGCCTCTTGTGATGAGCCTGGGATCCAAGGAAACCTGGGTGATCGCGGCCCCGGCCACATCGCTTCTGTTGAGCGGTAGGACGACGCGCGGTTGCTAATAAGGAACCATCCTCAAAGCCAGCGAAGATGTGAGTGCTTCCCGGGCGGGAAGCCCCGGGAGGGCCCCAGGTGCTGCTGTGCCCTGGGGGTGAGCAGGGAGGACAGTCGCCCCAGCCCTGCAGCTTGTCACTTCTGATCAAAGTCGGCACCTGCACCTCGTAATTACACCGCCCACCTTTCAGAGCAGACACTGCGTCGTCATCTGTCACGGCTGATAACTTTGTAGTTCTGCCGAAAACACTGAAGACATTGTTAGGATAGGCTTCGAAGGTGTTTTCTTTCTTTCTTTTCTTTTTTTAAATTCAAGGCAAATATTGCCTAAAATACCACAAAGTGGGGACATCTGCTGTGAGACCACCTGAGAGCATCCTGTCCCACCCTCACGGGACCCCGGAGGCCACGGGCGGCAGTGTTTTCTGGTGCGATGGTGGCGGGTGTGCGTCAAGGGTGGCCCTTGGGGGCCCGTTTCCTATAAACCATAGCCTCCCGGACGTGAGACCCGCCAAGAGGAGAGTGTCTTGTAATAACAAAGTGACACTTGGTGACTTGAAAAGTCTGACTGGGCTGTGGAGATCGTGCAGGATCTAAAGTGTCACCTTCCTAGGCGTGGGACTGTGTCAAGTCCCCAATTACGACAGCTCGCCTCGGCTGGCCGCGGAATCTTGTTCCTTGCAGATTTCAAATGCGTCTCCTTCCCTCCTCCCTCCCACTTGGCCTTCACGCCCTTCATAAAACATTAAAAAACCACTCCCCACTCTGTGGCCCGAGCGCGTTCAGCGCGCTTCCCTGGAGTCTGGCCATGTCCCTCCGTCCCCACACGCCCCATTCACGCACCACGGAGGCGCGTGGGCCTGATTTCCTGGGAAGGGGCCGTGATGTTCTCACGTTCAAAGAGAGAGACGGAGAATGCTTTTCACCGCTGCTCAGGCGCCGCGCCTGCCTTTTAAACTTGAAAGGCTAGCAGGTGTTCTGACCAACCGAACACGGTACTGGGGAAAGCGTCTCTCTGAGAAGAAAAAGCTCATTCTCTTTAGAGATCAGCGTGCGGGGTTCGACTTTCCGGGGGAGGGGCAATAAACACAGTAAGAGCTAGTGTTTGTTTACTCCCCCTCCGCCCCCCGGCTCTGTGCCAGGCAGCCTTCTAAGTCCTCGGCACCTGCTGTTTTATTTAATGTCCGATCTCCTGAGTGCTAGTGCGGAACGAGGGTAATACAGACAGGGCTCCTAGCAAAGGAGGCACCAAGACTGCCCCTATTTTATAGATGGGGAAACTGAGGCAGGGAAATTCCAGCCTCTTGCCCGAGGTAAAACCCATGGCGGGGGTGGGGGTGGTAGAGTCAGACTGGACGCTGGGCCGTAGCCCTGGACCGTAAAGACGCCCAAGCCTTCAAGTGCACGGTGCCAACGTCTGTGCTGGCCCGCTACTCCTGCCTGCGTCTCCCCGTCGTCCTTCTAAGAGAACAGTGTGGAAGAGTATGGTCCCATCCAGCATCTCAAGAATTCTCGATCTCCCTTTTCTGTGTTCTGATCTTGAAGTAGCATCTCCAGAGAAACTAGAAGATTCGAGCCCATCAGCCCTGGGGGTAATTTTAATTTCCCTCAGGTGGCCCAAGAGTGCATTAAAGAGGCAGGGGAATGTTGGGTCCAGGGGCGGGGTGGTGGGTGGTCTCCATCCTGACCCCTCCTTATCTCTGCCCGGGCCACGTGTTTTGGCTGTGGACGAACCCCTGCAGGGGGCATGTAGGTGGCGTCCAGAGTCTGGTGGTGGACTGACTGCCCTCAGGGGAGGCGGCTTCCTCCTCAGTCCCTGAAGGGGGCCGGCCACCCACCTGGGGACACTCTCCTCTTACGCTAACTGATCCGGACACCCGCCTGTGCCCCCGGCCTCGCGCCCACGCCCCTAGTGCAGCCCAGACTGACCGCCTCCACCCGGGTTTTCCAAGACCCTGGAGCACAGGTGGTCGACGCTGCCTCCATCTGGCCTCCCCCACCAACACACTGGCCTGAGCGGCCCCTGCCCACCTAAGTCCGCCCGCGGTCACCCCGACCACTCGCTGCGCCTCACTCCCTCTGCGTGGCATCGGGGCTGCTGCTTGTGTGACTCAGTCCCTCTCACTTAACAGGCCCCTTCTCTCACCTACGGCCCCGTCCGCAGGGCCCTCTGACGAGGCAACAGGCAGCTGTCACACCTCTTCTCTCCTGACTTCCCAGCTCTGCCCAGGCGGCTGTGCACCTCCGCCTGGGCAAAGCCACGCGATGAAGACAAGTGGTTTAACCCGCTGTGCGAAGTCCAGAACCATGGGGAGGTGGGACAACCCAATGGTCACAAGTGCGAGCTTGTGGCCACAGAGCCGGTGGGTCTCCTCCGCCGGGCTGCCGCCTTCTCCCACCCAGGGGCCCTTTCTGCTGCCCGAGCCCCAGCGCGGAGCTGGCGGTAGCTGTGTGCCGAGTGCAGGAGGGAGTGAGCGGCTGTGGGCGAGCTCGGAGAGCCGCCTTCTGTGGGCTTCTGTGACCGTCACTCCAAACAGGCTCCCGTGTTCCTGGAGCAACTGCCCAGTCAAGGACGACAGACGATTCTTACAGAAACCCCGCGTCCCACTACGGACAGTCCGCGGACACGCAGGTGTCTTTGCAGCGTCTAACTTGTCAGTTTCGACGCTGCCCCTGACTTCCCGCGTCTGTGCCTGCGTGTGGGCCCGTCCGACTCCGGCTCCTGGAAGCAGTCTGTTGAGAAGCCTGCCTGCCCGGGGCAGAAGAGGGATCTAGTCTAGCAATCCCCACGCGTGGGGGCAGGACCACCGGCTCCGGGACGGATCCACCCCAGAGCACACTCCAGACGCGGCAACGGCTCTCGTGTCTGCCACCCGTGTGTTGTCCGCGGGACCGACGTTGGCAGCGGGCACACCTGACCCAGTAGAGGGGACGCGGCCGGCCGCAGCGCCGGGCCTTCGGGTCGTGCCCAGCTGCGAGCCGTGCGCTGGCTTCTTTCTAGGCCTGTCAGAGTTCCATCCCAAACGTGCCATTTTTTAAATCTCTCCGAAGACTGACAAAAAGCGAGCATTAGAGACATACGTACACACGCACGCGGACATTTCCAGAGAGTCTTTTCAAGTAGGCACAATCAAGAGATAGGGCTCGGCCGGTGGGCGGTTTTAAAACCCTTCCCTTTTGTTTTTCACGCACTGAAGGCCCGCCTGGATTTTGCCGGAAGTTACTTTGCCTGCCTCCCTGGTCCTCCCCGGGCTCGGTCCCCAGGCAGCCAGCCTCCCTGCCCCTGGGCGGCCCCAACCCTCTGTCCAGCTCTAGGGCCGTTGATAGGAGGGTGGTCTCAGGGACCAGGGTCGATTCCCAGACACCCTCGTGAGCCCCTGCCCTGACCTCGGGCTGCCGCCCCTCGGGAAGTGCTTAATGAAGACGCTCGGGGGTCCTCAGCCCACACCCCGCCTGCCGTCCTCACGACCACAGATAGCTTGGTCTATTGGGTCAGTTTCCCTGGGTGGCGGGACTGGCCCCGGCCCTCGGCCCTTTGGTTGGAACCTGGGTTTAGCTGGGCCTCTGGCCACCTGAACCCGGGCCATTTCGGGGGCGCCCGGCTCACAACTCCGGGGGCTAACACAGGCGGACAGGGTGCCGTGAGGCCGTGGGCTGGCCTGCTCCTCAGCACCGCGGACGCCCGGCCCCGTCTGGGTCCGTAAGCTGTTTCGTAAACGTGCCGTTGCCCAGCCGGCCCACCCTGGACTGATGCTCCGTCCTGGGATGATTCAAGCCCAGCCAGCCAACTGAACAGGACTCATTTAATTCTCTCCCATGGCCCGCCCCGCCCTCCAGAGCCCGTCCCCGAGCTGACACCCAGGCCGGGCCCTGGCGTCCGGCTGCCAAGTCACAGACACAAGCCCAACCTCACGCACTTCCCACAGGTGATCCCTTTGAAACTGGAAGTTAACCTGCCCTGCCCCTCGGAGTGCCCGCCTGCCAAGGCCGGTGGGCAAGCAGCCGCCTCTGCGGGGAGAGGAGCTGGGGGCGCAGGCGGAGGGAGAAAGTTCTCCCTCTTCTCAGTGCACAAGGGACCAGCACCAAACTAGAGAAACATAGTTTATTTTTAATAAAATAGTGGAGCATGAAAATATCATCTAGACACACATGCACAAGCAGGTCCTCCCCCGGCGGGCGGTGTGGGGGCGGGGGATAAACGAGCCCTTTGGCCAGGGCTTCTTGATCTATTCACGGAAACCATTTGTTTAACAATAGAAAGAGTCGATAAGCCCTTTGGGTGCTTTTGAACCGTCCCTCTCCCCTTGCCCCTCCCTCCACAAATCAGCGCGAACCGGCACCATTGGCTTGGTTTCCATTAAAAAGCCACAAAATGTAACGCTGAGGGGTTTCTGAGGGCTGGGCCCCTCGTTCTTTTGTGAGGAGGTTCCTTTTGTTGTCTTTATGCACAGCAAACTACTTGTTTCTCTTTTTATTTTCACGGGAAGAGAAAAATGTATTGCACATCACTGGCCTCTGCGAACGTGAGGTTTGGGGGGTGTTTCTGTCCCCGAGAAGGACCGTTCGTGGAGGCTGCAGTCTGTTTAAGGGGCTGCCCGCCCTCCGGGGTGTGCTGAGCTGTCAGGCTTTCTCTCTTTCCCTGTTTGCACAGAAGTTCTGTCTCGGAGGCAGCCCTCCCGAGGGTGGGCCCCCGGGGTGGCTCGGGCCGAGGGGACCCTCCCCGCCTCCCCTGTCTCTCTCTCAGCCCCTCCCCGCCCCCCACCCCTGCGGCCCAGCAGAGGTCCTTTAATTTGCAAACAAGTTCTCTCTTCTCTGATTTGTAAATGGGCAGCTAAGCCAAGTCAAACATACACAGATGTATGTATATTTTACCCAAGCTTCTAAACAAAAGTTTTCTTTCGGGGGCTGAATCAACTCCTTCACCACAAATTAGTTACACAAGAGGCTACTTAGCGGGGAGCTCTCCTTCCCCGAGAACCAGGGGAGCAAAACCAAACCCTCTCCTTCCAGGTTTCCCTGCCAGCGCATCACAGCATCCTGAATTTCAGGGCACAAACTTTTTTTTTCTTTTACTTTTATTAAAAAAAAAAAACAAAAAAACCCAACCAGCCAGCCGACCAAGAAGAGCACCGTGCTGGCCTCCGCTCCGGCCCCCGTCCCAGCGCCTCACACGCAGGTGGGAGGCTGGGCGGGGACCTCGTATTTCCCCAGGTACGTTTTCGAGGGGTGCTGGGCTTTCTTGTAAATCCCACCGTGGGCGACGGCGCTGGCCGGCTTCCTTCGGCTCTTCCTCTTGAAGCGGCGGCTGCAGGCGCCGCGCCAGGACTGCAGCGTCTTGGCGGTCCAGACCCAGACGCCGCTGGTGATGCCCACCACCAGCAGCATGAAGATCTTCACCAGGAAGATCTCCACGGCGGGGATGGACGCGGCCAGCAGGCAGTCCAGGCTCTTGGTGTGGTTGCTAGCCCTGCACTTGCGCTGCGTGGCCAGCGCCTTCCAGTAATCCATGTTGAGGCGCTCGTAAAAGTAGCAGGCGATCACGCAGGTGGCCGGCACGGTGTACAGCACCGAGAAGACCCCGATCCTCACCATGAGCTTCTCCAGCTTGTCCGTGTTCTCCCCGCCCGTCTTCATCACCCTCCGGATGTGGAAGAGGGCCACGAAGCCCGAGAGCACGAATGAGGTGCCCAGGACGAGGTAACAGGCCAGCGGGATGAGCACGAAGCCGGTGAGCGCGTTCACGTCCATGCTGCCCACGTAGCAGACGCCCGTGAGCTCGTCGCCCGCCACCCGGCGCAGCACCAGGATCAGGATGGTCTTCACGGCGGGGATGGCCCAGGCTGCCAGGTGGAAGTAGCTGCTGTTGGCCTCGATGGCCTCGTGGCCCCACTTCTTGCCGGCAGCCAGGAACCAGGTGAGGGTGAGGATGACCCACCAGAGCGAGCTGGCCATGCCGAAGTAGTAGAGGACCAGGAAGACCAGGGTGCAGCCGGTGCTCTCCAGGCCTTCCTGGATGACGTAGAGCTGCCCGCTGTCACGGTCGCAGGCAATGCTCTCGGCGCCCGCGAAGAGGCGGATGATGTAGCCCAGCGAGGACACGCAGTAGCACATGGACAGGAAGATGATGGGGCGCTCAGGGTAGCGGAAGCGGTCGGGGTCGATGAGGAAGGTGAGCACCGTGAAGGCGCTGGAGAAGAAGCAGAGGACGGACCACACAGCCAGCCAGACCACGGCGAAGCGCTTGTCGTCGCGGCTCCAGTACACGTCCACGCCCGGCGTGCAGAGCGGCGCGCACGACGCGCTCTTCTCCACGTGGTGGAACTTGCCCGGGTTGGCGCAGCCCGCGCGCCCCGGGCCCCCATCCTTCAGCGGGTGCTCCTGCGCGCCGGGCGGCCGCTGCGGCCGGAAGAGCGGAGGGAACATGCCCGAGCCGCGGGTCGGCTCGTCGGAGCCGTTGTTGGGCGCCTCCATGCAGAGGTAGTTGGGGTCGTTCTTGTTGGGGAGTTTGCTGCAGTCCAGCGAGTCGGGCCACTTGAAGTTGAACTGCTCCATGATCGGGGAGCACTTGAGCCGGGCCTGCTCGCACATGACCCGGCAAGCGGGGATGGGGGTGGAGACCTGCTCGGTGCACATGGGCGCGTACAGCGAGCACAGGAAGAAGCGGAGGTGGCCGTGGCAGCCGTACTCCACCAGCGGCGCGAACTCGTGCAGCTGGATGGCGGCCTCGCGCTGGTTCTCGTGGCCCATCAGGTTGGGCATGCGGGTCGTGTTGTAGCCGATGTCCTTGCACATCGGGATCTCGATGGGCTGGCACTTGCCGTCGCCCGGACGCTCCATGTCCATGGAGCTGATGGCGGCGCACGACCCCATCACCTGCAGGACCAGCCACAGGCGGGGACCCGGGCGCTGCATGGTGGCGTCGGAAGCGCCCTCGCGGGGAGGTCCGCTGCCCTCAGAGCCGCTGCTCCCGGGCTCGGGCTGCTGGCCCCGGCTCCGCGTCCTGGCCCGGGCCCCCGCCCATGCCCGCCCAGCCTGGCCCCGCTCCCCGAGCCCGGCCTCCGCCGAGGTGGGGCCGCGGAGCAGAGGAGCAAAGTTGGCGAACAATACCGGGAAGCGAGGGGAGCCCCGGAGCCCTCGGCGCGGCGGCCGGCGCGGGCTGCGCGTCTCTGCCGGCAAACTTTGGCGTCTTCTGGGGGCGCCCGGGTGGCGCGTCCGGAGCGGGCGGGCGGCGCGGGCGCACGGTGGCCGGGCCAGCGCGCCGCGGCTCCTCCCCACCCCCGCCGGCCTCGGCCGGGCCCAGCCCGCAGCTGTTCGGAGGTTTGCGTCCCGGGGTGAGAAGACTCGCAAAAAGGCAAAGGGGGAAAAGCCGAGTGGTGACAGGCCCCGCCCCCGGGCGCGCGCCCCGCCTCCGCCGCTGCTTTGCATGAGAAAGCCGGGCCGCCGGGCCGCCTGCTCCCGCGCCCCGCCGCCGGCTCTGGGCCCCGCGGGGCGCAGCACTGTCCCGCCCGCGTCGCCTCCCGGCCGGGACACCCCGCCTGGCGCCTCCGTCTGTCCAGGCCGTCGCTCCTTCGCCCTCCCTCCGCCGGCCTCCAACTTTGCGCTCGCCGCCTCCCGCCTGCGCCCCCTTGCCGGGGGACCCCTCGGGATCGTCCCCGGCACCCTGTGCCTCTCGCCGCCTCCCGCCCGCGCCCCCTTTCCCGGCGAACCCCAAGGGCATCGAGGTTACTGGAAGTTCGGAGACTGGCCGGAGAAGGGGGCGGGGTGCCCGCGGCAGGGGGCTGGGGGCGCATCTTCCCTGGTTTTTATGGTGGGTCCCGGGCAGAGGGCGCTTTCAAAGCGAGGTGGGATTTGCGTTTTATAGCCTTGGCCATAAAGTGGCCCTTTAGCTTGTAAACCTGCCCGCCTCGTCCCGAGCTGGGAGTCGCCAGGCCTGCGCAGGGCTCCGGCTCCGGCTCCGGGGAGGGCCTTCCTTTGAAATTTCAAAGAGAAGAGCTGAGAGCCGGGGGGGAGGGGCTCTGGGAATCCAGATTTTAGGGCCGTTCGAGCGAGTTCTCCGCAGAGAAGGCGGGGAGGGGGAGGGGCAGGACGCCTCCTGGGGCTCTTACGTCCCCAGGAAGTGGGGGCTTGGCTTGTATAATGGTGACCCCCCGCCCCCCACAAAGCCGCAGAGTTGAGGAGCCTCGCGTCAGGCAGGGCTGGTGATTTCTTCTAGGAGGTTGAGTTTATTTATGATGGGAAATCGTTCGCTCGTTGGGTATTTATATCATTTGGCGAGTGGTTTGCCCGGCCTGCGTCCTCCTTGGGTACAGACCCGCAAGGTGATGCGGAGTTGGGGGTGACAGGTGGGAGGACGCTGCTGTCCGCTGGATCCGGGGTCCCCACTCAGTTTTCACAGAAAGTGGAGCGAGCGCCCCAGACTAAGGCCCTTTGCTCACCCCCGCGGATGGGGCCAGTTTGTGATAAAGACGCTGAGGACACCACAGCCCCGCCCCGCCCCTCCCCTCCCCCGCACAGGGCGTGCACACTGGGCCTCGCCTGCAAAGAATGTGCAAAGCGCTTCACCTTGCAACGCGTATTAACCCTTAAATAAACAGCACCCCTAGGAGGTGGCCGCGTCTCTCTCCTCTTAGACGCCCTCGACGTCAGGGTCTTTTTAAGTGTTTCTGAAACTCCCAGGAACTCACCTCCAGGGGGCAGCCGGAGGGCTCCACCCCCGACAGGGGGGTCGGAGGAGCGGGCCATGTACTCACGGCCTCCTTTCACCTCCTCCCATTCTCAGGTGACACAGGAGAGGTGTGCAGGCGTGCAGCCGTCCCTGGGAGTCGGTGCCGGGCCTCAGTGGGAGGCGCCGCTGGCGTTGCCCTGAGTCTCCGGGAAGCCCCGGGGAGCAGAAGCCACCGCCTGGCACTCCTCCTCGTCCCCTGGGAAGCTCGTCAGCG
This sequence comes from Mormoops blainvillei, assembly GCA_004026545.1. Taxonomy (NCBI): domain Eukaryota; kingdom Metazoa; phylum Chordata; class Mammalia; order Chiroptera; family Mormoopidae; genus Mormoops; species Mormoops blainvillei. The sequence goes on along the minus strand of PVJD01012561.1, from coordinate 10,593 downwards.
GTGGCAAAGAGGGGCTCTTTCTCTGGAAAGGCTTTTTAGAACATTGGCTTCTACTTCAAACATGTCTTAGGATTTTACATCTTTAAGACACTTGGGAGACTTCACATACCCACCCATTCGTTCTTTATTCCTTCAACGTATCCATCCATCCATCCATCCATCCATTCATCCATCCACTCACCCATTCGTCCTTTCCCCTTCCGGAGCCCCTTCCACCCTCCCTCCCTTCCTCCTGTCCATCCATTAGTCCATCCCTCCACCCACCCAGCCTTCCATCCATCCACCCACCCACCCAGCCTTCTATCTGTCTATCCATCCATTCACCCATCATCCATCTTTCTACCCACCCTTCCATCCACATATTCTTCCTTCCTCCCTTCCATCCAGCAAATGCTGAGAAGACTGAGGCTGGGACTTGCCCAGCACCCCAGAACTGTCGGTTGGCCCTTGGGCTCTGAGTCATTGTCCCTGGGTGCTGGGTGCTGTTGTGAGGTGCTGGAGACAGTTGGAGTGAAGAGGAAGTGAAAAAGACATGCTAATGCAGTCAGAACAACCGGCCTCAACTTGCTAATGCTGCTTCTATGAAAAATCGCCAGTGTTTTCAAAGGCTGCCATTTTTCTGATGTTATTATTATTATTTTTTAGTCTAGTGAGTTATTTCCAAAACCTTAACTTGAAAAAGACTCAGTGGACAGCAGTTGGCTTTTCTAGAATGTTTCTTGCAGAGGTCCATCATTGGACACCATTTTTTTTTTCTTTTCCTTTTTGTTTCTGTTTCTCAGAAACTATTGGGGGAAAAAAAATCATTGTGCAAGAGTTAAGGGGGACTGCCAGACACCAGGAGGGGGTGTGAGCGATTTGAGAAGTGCCTCCTAATTGATCTTTTATGTGCTATTTTAATTCAGCCATGTTCAGACCCATTATTTTAGCTATAACCACTTCAGATTGCTTTCTTCTCTCGTTTTCAGAAAAATGTCTGCAAGAGCTCTGCTCTGCCCAGCGGAGATGGAAACCAACAAATAGACATTATTATAGAAAAATGAGCGCTCTGAGGAATCAGCCAGGGCCAGATAACTCTGTGACTAATAAATGAAAAGGTCCTTTTGATGGCTCCAGCTGAAAAGATATTTTATTTTATTTTATTTTCCTGTGTGTGGGATTTGAGATGTGTGATTCAAGGAGCAGCCGGTCCCCTGCTGCTCGGCCGGGCCGGCAACTGGCCCCCCTCTGGCAAATGTTATGGAGAATTGGGAGGGATTTTATGGCTGTCTTTCCCCTCAGCTCTTTTTTCTTTTGTCTTCTTTGAAGAATGACTTTAGACATTTTATTTACATATTTAACCATGGATGAAAGAGGGAAGAGAAAGCATTTGGGGCTGTCGTGGGAACAGTGATATGTTTAAATTAATGGAAATCTTATTAGGCCTCTAAAATTTTGAGCAAAGGTTTTTAATGAAACTTTATAATTAAACATGATTTCAAATAACATGCAGGGACAAAGAATTTTTTTAAACACCCCCCCCCCCATCACCTCAAAAAAAAATATCTTGGAAAATGCTACCCTTAAACATTCTCTGCCTTTGAGGGCTGGGAATGGCTCTCTCGGGAAAGCACAAGGCTTTCGAAAGGGGACATCTCAGGAGTCAGGTGAGAGTTAGAAGGAGAAGTAGGTATGTTTTCGGATGGAGGAGAAGCAAGGGAGAGGCGGTTTCCTTCCATCCCGGCAAAGTCAGAAGCATAAAATACTTGGACACGGACATCGCTGGAAATCAAAGCCGTAGCTCTTCCTGTGATGTTATAGTCGGGGGCACTTACAAGCACCGTTCAAGGTTTTCTGAAATGAGATTAGAGAAAGCCCCCACAATCTCTCTAAGATAAAAAAGGACTGACACTTTCAGCCCTAGGAAGAAATTAAACCTTTAGACTTAGCGTGTGACGAACTAATGGCAAGAGTGACCTTGGGGAGTTGTCTGCGAGGCTTGTAAAAACATATGGAGCAGCACCGGTCAAGTTCATGGTAAAGGGGTTCGGTTAGGTGGGTGCTTTCTCGGCAGCCCCACCCCCACCCCGGGGAGTGGGGCTCTTGGCCTCCCAGGCTTGGTGACCCAGTGAGATGAGTGTTGTGTCTTCTTTGACTGTCCAGAGCCATCAACATTTCTATTCCAGGCACATCCCCAGTCCCCCTGCCCAGTGAGAACGAATGGGATCTATTTCTTCGTGGGCAGAGGGGGTGAGGGGTCTTGGGTGCCAACAGACACCGTTTCCCCGGACCTCATCGTGGGTTATGTTTCTACATAAACTTATTATCAGATTAAAGAGAGAAAGCATGGAACATTCTGTTTTCTAACCCCGGAGGCATGCTCTTCCCCATGCCCTACAGTTTTCTCCAAGGAAAACCCCTGTAGCCCCGCGACCTGGTGCTCACTCAAGAAAATGTGCAGTGGCCCCCGAGACCTCGTGCAAGTGGCAGCAAATTCGACAGGTGCAGAAGTTTTCACTGCACCTAAAAACACGAGCTGGAAGGGGTTGGAGGGAGGGGTGACGGAGAAACACACAGAAAAGCTCCCGCATCATAAAATGGGTGGCCGCGGGGCCCTAGCCCTCCAGTGCGGTTCAGGCAGCCACTTTAAGGCCGCTTCCCTTGAAATGGGGTTTGAAATATTACCAGAGGTTCCACGGGGTGCCTCCGTGTGAATTGCAAATCAGAGCTTGTCTCTAATCTCCCTTTCAAGGCTGGCTTTGGATCACTGGCGTAGACGGGGCTCCCCACTGCTTCTGGCGCAGGGGGGACCATTCAAGGGGGCAGCTTCTGTCCTCTCTTCCCACACTCCAAAAAACAACACCGCAGACAGACGCCCTCCAACTAAATTAGATTAAACTCCTTCTCCACAGTGCGTTAGCCCTTTCACTGCCCGGCAGAGCCTCCTAATTTAAAGATACAGTACTGCTTTTTCATCTCCAACCCGCAACGGCAACCACAACAGACATACACAGAAAGGTGGGGGGTGGGGGGTAGCAAAGCCGGCCTGCGACGTAAGTGCGTCCCAGTTACAGGGACGTTATCTGTTTAAAATATAGGCAGGCTTAGCGCAGGCCTTCACTGAGACGCAGGCGCACTGAACCTTAACCGGGGACCAAACAGGCTCCAGGGAGAGGGCCTCGGATCTGGGATTCTGTGCTGGGCCGTTTCCTGAAGAATTACATATTTTTGAAAAATTACGGAAATCCGGAGTAATGAAATAAGGGAACAAAAGTGTTTTGTGTTGTTTTGTTTTTTTGTATGTGCATGAACGTTTTATTTTGCATTTACATTCCAAACCGGTCTAAGGAACAATCTATCGGGAATGAGCCCACATGAGGTGAGATCAAACTTTAGTTTTCAACGTAATTGCTTTGCTCCTTTGTCCCCTCCCCCGGCCCTGTGGTCTGCACCGATTTAATTACTCACCTTCCCATCTGTTTTCCCTCCACTTTGCCCCTCCTCCCCCACCGGGGACCCTTTCATTGCCTGTCCCCACAGGGCCACATGGAGGCGCAGAGAGCGGCCAGCCCCTCCCCCACCGTGGCTGCTGCCCTGTCTCGGTGAGGGAGCCCCAGGCACACAGGGACACAGCAGGACACCTACAAGCCTTGTCCTGACTCCAGAGGAGCAGGAAAGACCTACCCTACCCTCCTGACTGTGTGCTTGTCATGTAGGCCGGGTCTGAAGCCGCGTGGCCTGAGTCCCGGCAGCCAGTGGCGCCGGGCCACGTGGGACCTGCGTCCCATCCTCACCCCCAGGTTCCAGCCACCTCACCAGGGTGAGCTCCTTCCCAGCTCCATGCCTCAGTTTCCTCATCTGAAAAAGGGGGCCAGTTGGGCCCAGGCTCACGGGACACGATGTGGAATCCGCTGCCGGGACGCTAACTGCTTACGACCGCGCCATCGTGCCGAGCGCCGAGGTCTCGGCGGCTGCTGTCATCGCTGAAACGCGGCGTGGAGAGGAGGCGAGGCGGGCCGGCCGTGGCTGTGTGAGCAGGGCCTGGACGTGGCCGTGCGAGGGCCGGAATCACTCAGATGCTCACGCCGGCAGGGCTGACAAGGCCCGGGACCCCCTTCTCGGCTGCTGTGTGATGCGACTCGCTGACCCTTCCCAGGTACCCCGGGGCGCAGGCCGGGGAAGAGCCCCATTTTGGAGATGAGGAAATGCAAGTTTTGACTTCTGAGTAACGTAGCCAAGGCCCGCACAGAGACGAGGGCAGAGTCGGGATTCGGCGAGGGTGATATCAGCCCTTCCTTTGCAAGGGGTGGGGTGGGATTGAGCGACGTGGCGCAGAAAGCCCTGAGAGCCCTTCGGACACGTGCACGTTGACCGCTCGGGGCAAACCGGCCGTGAGCTCTTCCCTGTCTGCCCGTTTCTCTTTGTTACTTTCTTCAGTTGTCTTCACGGGCTGGAAGGGAAGATGGTTCACTCCCAGCTTTGTTTACAAGTCTTTTTCCTTCCAGCAGAATGGCCAGAGTCCTAGCTTCCCTCCCCTTCCTTGAATTTAAGCAGGAAAAAGCAGGTGACAAGCTGGAGGCCGTCTGCTGAGTTGGGGGCAAAACGGGGGCCCTCCCAGTGAAACAGAGGAGGCCCACACCCCTCTGCAGACGCCCTCAGCTCCACGTCCAAGACGGCACGCGGCGGGGCTCCAGCACAGCCGTCTAGCTGCAGGGCCCCCCACTGCCTGGCCCCAGCACACGTCAGGGTCGGAGCGGTGGCTCGCTGCTATCTTTCGGGCAGCGCTTGGGTCTCGATGAGAAGACACTGCCGTTTCATCTGCCATTCCACCGTGGCCAGCTCTGCTGCGCGCGGGGTCAGTGACAATTCTGGTGCAGATGACACTGTCTCCCAGGTTCAGGGGAGGCCAGAGGAGAGAGTGGCTGTCATCGCTGTTCTTGCGTGCGCTTCCCCTTGTGTCCTAAAGTAAGACCTGGGCAGGCCTCCCGACTTCCCCAGGAAAGAGGCTTCCCCTCCGCAGACGCCGTCTCCCTCTCTCTCCCCTTCCTTCCTTCTCTAATACATGGACATATATACACTCGTATGTCATCTAATATACACGTACAAGGTCTGCCTGGGAAAAGTCCAGCCACTGTTAACATAATGAGAACGGTTTGCGCCACAGCGATGTGACCCGGCAGCCAAGGCGGGCGGACTGGACTGCGCACGAGTGAACGATGACGCCTTCACTGTACCAGTCAGTGGGGGTGGCAGACGCCATGGAGTGAGCATGTGTGCTGTGTGGCCGCCACATTCCAAATCGCTGAGCAAGTAGAACCGCGAATCTGCGTCACTTTCTGCGTTAAGCTTGAACATTCCTCCATGGAGACTATTCGGATGATTTAGAAAACCGCAGCTGTGGGCAGCCGGTGATGGGCAGCTTCATCCCGACAACGTGCATCACGTGTCGTGCAGAGCTTTGCGGCGAAACAACAAATCCCCCCGTGACTCAGTCCCCCTACACCCCAGATTTGGTGCCCTGTGACTTCTGAGTCATGTCAGGGGGCCGCATGCACCGAGGCGAAGGATCGGAAGAGCGAGATTCCAGAGGTCCCGCCAGCCCCTCCATCGCAGAAGCCCGTTCCTGGCGACGAGTCTTTATATGTGTGCGTCTCCTCCTGCAGGTCCTGGGTCGTGGTCGGCCCCTAACTGATCAGTGCTCATGAGGCTTTGGGGCCAGATGGACGGGGATTACAGCCCTGGTTGGGTGACGTGCGTGGGGTAGCCGGCGCCCGCCTCAGGTGTGCACATGTCACCTGCTGAGAGGGAGGGCTGCACACAGGCCCAGAAACCCAACCCCCTGGACCGAGTGCCCGGGAGGCTCTGTCCAGAGGGGTCACCGTCTGGCTCAGGGGAGGCTGGCAGCTCCCTGGGGGCAGCTGTGGGGACGCTGTGAAGTCTGAGTGTCCGCTCCGTGTCTGTACCATAGGGCTTGTGTCCAAAAGAGGTTACTGGTTAGTAAGACAACTCACGGGGAAAGTTCATCACAGTAGCCAGTGCAGGGACCCCCGAACACGTTAGTATCTGTTTAGTATCTGTTAGCGTTGTTGCATTTGTAACTTGCTGCATCAGTTAGGAATCTCGCTAGTAAGTGCCAAAACCCAGCGGCAACTGGCTTAAACCAAAAAAGGTTCCCATCTCTGGGGATAAAAAGGATGAGGCTCCGGTCAGAGGCGGAGGGAGCAGGGCCGTGCGATTGGCTCCGACAAACACGAAGACAAACACGGACGCCCTGGGGCAGGAGGTGGGGTGGGGTGGGCGCTGCAGGCTCCGCCTGCAGTCCCCGGGGCTGCGGGGCCGCACACTGGGTGGCCACGTGTTCCTCAGCCAGAGGAGCAGGCGGCCATCTGTTTGGCCCCCAGACGGCGATTTGGCGAGCTGCGCGCAGGTCTCGGTGGCTGTGCGGATAGTGTGGCTGGAACCAGGGCGGGGAAGTTCCAAAGCTTCCCACGCTGAGACCACAGACAGGCGCCCCAACCCTGGCGCACTGGTCCTGCCGGGGTTACAGCACAGGCTCTGGGGACACAGGAGCTGGCCACCGGCATCCCGGGGACGAAGGCACGAGTTCCAGCAGTGCTTGGCAGCCGGAACATGTATCCACCGGGCCCAGGGAGCGGCCTCTCATTACCGGCATAACAGCAGGTCCACTTAAGGCTTCAGGTTTCATAGAGGAAAAAGCTTCCTTGCAAAATGCTTTTGATGTGGTTTATGACGTGACGAGGCCACGGTGACATGCGAGTTTTAAGTGCTTGTTGCCTTGTGTGGAAAAAAAGCACAAGCCATCAGTTGTAGAGAAGGACGTTCCAGACCTGAGAGCCCAGGTTTGGAAGGATGTCAGGAATGTTTTCTGGCCCCCCTCCTCCCGCAGCACCGGGCACGTGCGTGCCATCCGACGCAAACACACGAAGAGCTTCCAGAGCTGGGGGTGTCCAACCTGCAGCCCACAGGCCGCATGTGGCCCAGGATGGCTGTGGATGTGGCCCAACACAAAATCGTAAATTTACTTACAACGATATTTTTTTGATTATGTGTCACAATGTGTTTAACGTGTGGCCCAAGACAACCCTTCTTCTTCCAGTGTGGCCCAGAGACGCCCAAAGGTTGGGCACCCCTGCTCCAGAGTAAAACTGCAGAGGCCCAAAGGCGCCCAGTTGTCCATCGCTGGTCATCAGAAGGTGCTGGCATCTCACCGAGAGTCCGCGGCTCAGGTGTAAGCAGATTCCTTCCCGACCCGACCCTCTGTCACATCAGCCTGGCGCACGTGTGCTGAGCCCAGGGTCCCGAAGCTGGGGGGTGGGGGTGGGGGAGGGAGACGGAAAGACTAACAGGTGCCACTTGGCTGCCTTTCCTGTAGATGCACAGCATGGGAATTTCAGCTCGGATGAGAATAGCAAATATTAGTAGAGACTCACTGAAAGCAAACGGGGAAAAATGCCGCCCACGTCCCAAATTTAAAGTTTAGTTTAAAGCAATCGGATAATTTGCAACCTGGCCGACTAAGTTACTGTCACCAGTATTTACCCGGCGGCTGCAGGTCGGTGCCCTTTGAGCTAGAAATACTAAAGACCAGCCCTGCCTCGCCTGTACTTCTTTGCAAATATCAGCGTTGCGTCAGGCAGCGGGTCTCAAATAGGCCAGATCTCCGTGAACAGGTCCTTTGCACCCACCAGTCGCCTCTGCCCTGCACTTTAGGGTGACGTGTAAACACCGAGCCAGACGCCTGCTCAGCTCCGTATGTGACAACTGTTCCCTCAGACGAGGCGGAGGCCGAGTCAGCAGCCGGCCCTGGGATCTGCCCCACGCAGCTTTTTGTAAATAAAGTTTTATTGGAACGCAGCCACGCCCGCCCGTTCCCATTCGCAGCCGCTGCTTTCACAGGAGAGAAACAGCTGGGCGCTTGCCGCAGGGACTGTCCGGCCTGAAATGTGTAAAGCGGTCACTACCCGGGCCTTTCTCGGAAACCTCTGTGGACTCTCGGACTTGGGGTTTCATCCCTGGGCCCGTGATTCCCTGTGCCTGTGTCCGAGGGGAGGGTTTTCCAGCCCGGGCCGTTCCTTGTCCTCGGCCGTGACACTGGGCGCCTCCCTCTCCCCCCACACACTGTCGGACCCGAGTTCTGGGCTGGCAGGTGAATCCCACAGGAGCCAGTAGGGTGTCCGGCCGTGCTGTCCACGGGGCAGCCCCCAGCCCTGAGGCGGGAGTGGGGCAGCTTGTCCCAACCGTCCTCACTTCAAATGACGCTGGTCCCAGCAGCCCTGGTGGCAAAGACGTGCCCTCCCCTCAGTAACTCCCCGCTGATCACACGTCGATAGGACCCTGTTTTGGATTTGGGGGCTGACTAAAACGCCACCACCATCAATTGCACGTTTTTCGTTCCTTTTTAACAAGTGGCTGCTGGGAAATTTAAAATCATGTGCGTGGCCCACATTACATTTCTGCCGGATTATGTCCGTCTACATAAACGGTCCGATCTGTCTCGTGAAGGGCTGACCTCAGTTCACACACGGGCATGCAGTGTCTTCAAGGAATTTGCACTGATTAGCAAGCGAACTTCAAAACGTTGCACTATTTCCCGTAGGAATCACACTTGCAGCTTCTCGGGGTCTCTGGGTCTGGTCGCACACCCAGCTGGAGGCGAGGCCCTGTGGGCAGGGGTCCGCAGTCACTTCTCCACAGCCCCCCGTGCCCGCTTTCACAGTGGCTGCGCCTCTGGGCTGAGAAGGGTGACATTGGCCAGCCCCCAGGCTTGGCTCATCCAGGGGGTCCCTGCTTCAGGCTTAGGGAGGCAAAATCACTTTGGAGACAAAGGGGAGATGCACAGATCTCTGCCTCAGTTTCCCGGCGTGTGAAGTGAGCATAATTATATGTGCCGAGCAGGAGCTGGGAAGCCTAATTACTGTTTGTGGGCACGGGCTTGGCGCTGGCGGGGCGGCTTCCCAGCAGGGTCTGGCCAGAGGTCCTCGCTCTGAGCTAAACTTCGGTGAGTCACCGGCTGACGGGCTGTCTCAGGCTCAGAGCCCGGCCACCTGCCCTCATCCGACGGGCGAGCTCAGCTAGATTACCAGGGCTTGTCCCAATGGGTGCCGAGGGCCCATGAGAAGGATGGCACTGACCGCTGACCCTTAACTTCCCTGGGAGCCCATGCCGGCGCGTCCCCGGAACAGGCATAATTCTCGCTCCCGGCCTCGCCCACCCCTCCGCCTGAGACCCACTCACCGGCCGGTTCTCCCCGGGGTCACTTGGCCCTTCCCGAGGGAGGGGGACCCTAGCCAGACTGAGTCCAGAGCAGCAGGCAGGAGACTCTGGGCCGGGTGGACAGGTGGGGTCCTGAGGCATCTGAACGATGACACGGGAAGGCACGCAGGCCGCAGCCCCCCTGGGGACACTGCCTGTCTGTGCTCCAAGGCTGACTGATGGCAGGGGCAGGCCTGGGCTTTGGGGGCTGGGGCCGTCTGCAGGACACAGGGGGGCCATGGATGGAGGAGGGAGGCCCCGGTAAGCCACTGAGGTGAGCCCGCCTCACGCCGGGCCCTCAGAGCCCACAGACAGCCTGCGCCGGCCCCCACTGAGCTGTAGCCGGAGAGGAGCGGCAGCAGGTGAGACAGGAGACCAACCACCTGTGGGGAGAGGGAGCCGGTGAGGACGCAGCAGGGCCGCCACACTTCATCGGGAGCCGAGAGCTCCCGCCCTCCCTCCCTCTCTCTGCCTCTCTCTGTCTCTGTCTCTGTCTCTCTCTCTGGCTTTTTCGGAGGGGCATCTCTCTGTGGTGCCCAGGTCGCGTCTGGACAGACGGGCAGATGGACATGATGTGTAGGGCCCTGGCCAGCTCTGCGGGCACCGTCCTCCCAGCGGTGAAGACCGGCACTTACTGAGGCGCCTGACCTCGCCTCGCCCTCCCTACAGCTGCAGAGGCAGCTCCACCATTACTGTCCCCGGTGGATAGCCCAGGAAGCCGGGGCCGGAGCGCGGAGCCTCGGGGGCGGACCTGCACCCGCTGCCATCAGGAGCAGTGGCGGTTTGGCCTCTGAGCTGTTGCAGGAGGAGAAAAGAGGGGACAAGGATGATTTTCAGTGGGGATGCTGGGGACGCTGGGCCTCCCAGCAGCGGAGAGCTCCCAGGGGCCCCCTCAGTGGCTTGGCCCCTCTGAGACTCGGGGCTTTGGGCCCACGTTGGCCTCAGCTGGGTCCGCCGATGCCGGCAGAGACAGCAGCGTGTCCTCCTGCCGTAGCTCAGCACCCGCCTGGCGGGTGTGATGTCACAGGGAGGGGCCGGGCTCGGAACCCAGACCCAGGTGGTGTTGGCTGTGCTCCTGGGAGGTGGCCAGACGTCCCAAAACTGTCCCCAGCCACGGCCCAGCCTCTGGGATTCCAAGGCATCAGATAGAACGGATGCTTCCCAGTGATTCCGTCTACAATGTCACCTTAACAATAATTTTTAAAACCTTATTTTTCCTCTGATCACAAAAATCGTATGTGTTCATATATAAGATGTGCGAAATGTGGACTATAAATGAAGAGACAAAGTGACTATGACCCAGAATTCTCTCCCTGAGCCCCAGGCCCCTGCCGGCCCGCG
>PVJD01012560.1:0-39015 GCA_004026545.1 Mormoops blainvillei | reverse complement strand
CCATCTTGAAGCAGAAATCTACAAGAATACAAATTCTTTGAAACCAGACACAGTGGGTAATTTGGGGGAATATATTGCAACCTCAAGGTGGATTATGATCATGCAAATAATTGGAGAGCTTCGTTTTGTCTTTAAACGGGGATTAAAGGGGAACACTGGTTGCCGTGCAGTGTACCTCGGTCACTCACAAACAGCCATTTGACCATGTGTTCATGTGGCAGTTATTTGTGCCGGGCCTTGGGGACTGTGACGGGCTGATGGGGGGGCCTCGAGTCTGGCCGAGGAGCAACGCTGGGAATATCCCCACGGCCAGGGCCAGGGTCAGGGCCAGGGCCACTTCCTGACACTCCAAATGAGTCAGCATTAGAGCGCAGCTCCCAGCCCACGGGTTGGGTATCTTTATTCTCCACCCCCCAGAAAAGGTTAAGAAACTGTGGTCAAGAGCCTGGATTCCAAACCCTGTCCCTGCCACTTCCTGGCTGGTTGTCTCGGCCAAGTGGCTTGACCTCTCTGAACCTCAGCTTCTTGGGAGAGCAGGGGAAATAGTCAACCCCCCGTCTTCAGGGTGTCATGAGGATAGAATGAAATAGGCGCGTAAGAGCGCTACGCTCACGGCTGAAGACTGCTGTGGTGTTAGTCTACACCCTCTGCTCCTGCGGGTTGGGTCGCGAAGTTTTTTTAACAGAGCACCCAGTTTTGATCATGCTGCAGCCCATTTGGGAGGTTCCCACAGCCCTTGCTGCCAGCACAGTGTCCTCCTGCCACTGAGGGTCATTTGCTGCCACCCGGCCCCAACGAGGCTGCCCAGCCTAGGTTCCCTCAGCACACACAGGCTGCCCTCGAGCAGACACGAGGTAAAACTCCTCAAACATGCTCGGTGCCTGCCTGCCCCTGGGCAGGCCGTTCCAGCTCTCTGAAATGCCTCTCCACCCTTGCAGTCTCCCTGGTCAACATCCTCCCTGCAGGCCCCTCTCAGAAACCACACATTCCAGGAAGCCTTCTTGGATTTCCCCTTTCATAGTGCTTCACCTGTCCCTCCACGGTTCCTCTCAACGTGGCTCGCGAGCCCTTCAGGCGGAGACGGGGTTTTCCTGAGTCTGTGCCCTATAAGTGGACATTCCTGCAATGCTGTCACAGCCCAGAGCTGGGCCATGAACGGCTGGACACTGGTAGCGGTTTTGGCAGGGTGTGGCGTGCGTGGTGGTGAGGGGCCGGACGTGCCTGAGGTCTGAGGCTGAAGGAAGGAGCAGCTGCTTCCATCGGAGGCCTTTGCCAGCTCAGTGGCCCCGGGCTGGGAGAGGCAGGGTTGAGGCCCTGGGTGGGCAAGAATGCAGAAGGGACAGACAGAGCTGGTGTCTGGGCTGCTCCCTTGTTCGTTTATTTAAAGGAACAATGACTCTGGTTCACAGGGTGCTCTCATGAACGAGATGGTTTGCAAACATCTCCAGGGCAGAGGCGCACCCTGAGCCCTGGGCTTCCTGCAGCGGGCACCTCTCCCGGGCATTTTCCAAGCAGGCAGCCCTCCCGCCTTGGCCTCGGGCCCCATTTCCCTGTGGAATTCAGTGAGTGGGGCTGAAACGTTAAGGGACCAGAGATCCAGGTGTCCTCCAGCTCACGGGTGGGGGCAACAGAATGGGTGTGCAGGAATCTCAGAAGCTTCCTTTCCATCACCAGACTCGGGGGCTCTTCATGCCACCCCTCTCCTCCTACCCTCAGCCCAGGACGCCCTGCTCAGACCACAGCAGGGCCCATGTGGCCACCGGGCCTGCAAGTGCCCCAAGAAAGAGGGGGTTCAATATCTAATGATATGGGTGGTCCCTTGTGTGGGGATTCACGCCGTCCAATGAGAACACTTTAAAGCACCCCTGAGAAGCCCTGCAGTAAAGAAACTTATCTGACTTTCTTTAACCAAGGGTGGGCAAAAGTAGGTTTTCAGTTGCCCTGTGACATTGTTTCGAGTTGATTAAACTATTGTGATAAGCATAACCTGCAGGTCTTTTTCCATACGAACAACTGTGAACCTGTTTTTGCCTATCCCTGTATCTTTGAGGCTTTGTGGGTCACATGCTCTCTGTCACAGCTACTCAGCTTGGCTGTTGTCATGTCAAAGCAACTGGTACCTAAATCAATGTCCTACTGAAGCTGTATCTACGGGCAGGAGGTGGGCTGGATTTGGCCTGTGAGCTATCATTCACTGATCTCTGATTTAAACCATCTCCTCCCTTCTCCCCTCCCCTCCCCTGCCCCTTCCCTGCCCTCCTCTCCCCTTCCTCCCTCCCACGATGTTTTATGGGGTGCCAGTTCCGTGCTGAGAGGATGTTTGAGCACAGCCACTTCTTTTCCAGTTGGGGTGGGTATGTTTCACGCACAGGACCTGTTCTTTAAGCTGCCGTGTCACCCACGACAAGAATAATTCAGGCCCCATTTCCTGCAGCCCTGACGACGGGCAGGGTGTGGTCACTCCCGGGCTGCGGTGGGGCTGACACGCGCAGCCAGACAGGCCCAGTTTACAACATGTCCAGCCAGCAGGTTTGTAATTATGCAATTCTTGACATATTTTGAATATCTGAAAGGAGAGATTTGCGTTACTTGAAATTTTGCATGAAGAGAGGTTTTCTTAACGTTTTGTTGCCACATTTTCTGCAGAGTTTAACCTGAATGCACTGCACACCTGTCAGCTGCCCGAAGGCCGTGGGTCCTGGGCGTCCTGTCTGGGAACTGTGGATGTGGTGTTTCCCAGGGACGAGGAAAACCGGCAGGGACGGCTGGGTGCTCTCAGGAGCTCGCAGCCAAGTGAGACTAGCACCGAGTCCAGAGCTGGACGAGCCCTCGTGCTCCTTGGTGCAGTGGGCTGGGCGGGGAGCAGCTTTGTCCTTCCTGCTCTTCTCCTGACTGCCGCCCAGTATCTCGGAGCAGCCTCGGCAGCAACCCGGGAAAGGGGTGCGGCCCAGGCTCTGGGCTCCAGGGACCCTGGACCTAATCGTTGCTCTTGATTGGCTTGGTGGGACTGGCACATCATGCATTGTCACCACTGCTGAGTCAGGTGCCTTGGAAAAGACCTAAGAAAGGCCCCATATTAGCCTTTATTGAATTTCTTTTCTTTGCAGTCTGCCACCAGCTAAAGCTTCCAGTCATTCAGGTGCCCAAAGAACTCTCCAGGAGCGCTGGCGCCCGCTCTTGAAGGCCGCTGGTGGAGCCCCGGCGTGTCCCAGCATGGTGCCAGGCACCCCCGGTCCTCTTCCCTTCCAATCCTGCCTGCAACCCTGTCAGTGAGGCTGTGTTGTTCCCAGGTTCCCAGTGAGGAAATCAAGGCTGAGCACTTGGGTCGCTTTCCCAAGGCCACACAGCCAGAACCAGGGAGGGGACGCAGGCCCCAGGGCCACAGACCCGTGCTCTTTTCTGCTCCTTCTGGGTCCGACGGATGTGTGGTGACGTTGGACCAGACGGTGGTGTCCTGCCAGCCTCTCCGAGGAGCCGGGTCTCAACCTGGTTTTGTGGCCACTGCTGAGCCCGTGGTGGTTTCCTGCAGTGACCAGAACCCCCATCTGGCCCTGCCCAGCAGAACTCTAGGCACTTCCACGTCAGAAGGACCACTGGCCGTTCTGCCTGCCCAGAAGTTGTCACCCCGTCTTTGGGATCCCCTTCATTTTCCTTTGGGGAATGCCCCCACTCTCATCTGTAGGCCTCCCTCAAATCGTAGGAACTGGTTCAGGAATGGGGGTGTGGCCCAAGTGCACTCAGTGAGACCCAATCTTGGAGGATTTGCTGGAGGGAGTCACTGGCTCTGGGGGGAGTTGCCAGCCTGGTAGAACCTAAGACTGAAGTTCTGGGGCTGTCTTTGTCACCTGGTGGAGAGAATCTGCATGAGGGCAGGGCCTCCCTCAGGGAGTGCAGAGTGGGCGGGGGAGGGAGGAGAGTCTGCACATTGCTTCGGTACCCGGATCCCGCTGTGCCCAAAGCAGGACACTGAACATTCCCATCTTAGGCTTGAGCTCTCCTGTTTGCGTTTCTGTCACTTCTGTCCAGTGGAGTCTTGCACCACGCAATGTCCACTGAGAGGTGCCATTGTGGCGTGGTGCTCCAGGCAGAGTCCAGACCTGGAGTCCACTCCGCTACTGACTAGCTGTGTGACGTTGGGTAGGTTATTCTACGTCCCTGTGCCTCAGTTTCCTCATCTGTGTGATGGGTTCTGAGGGTGCTCCCTCCTCACAGGGTTGTGCTGAAGGTGAAGTGAATGGATAGAAACACAGCTTCTAGTACAGTGCCTGAGCACCAAAAATATCAGCCGTTATTATTCCGTATCTTTAAAAAAATTCTCTTGGAGCCCACAGAGCAGATATGACCCCCTCACATTAAGAAAATACTTAAAAAAATCCTCACCGGAGGATACATTTATTGATCCTGGGTGGCGGTGGGAGAGAGAGGGAGGTATTGATTGGTCGCCCCTCGTACATGACCGATGGGGTCATGTGCAACCTCTCCGTGTATGGGATGACGCTCCAGCTAACCGAGCAGCCTGGCCAGTGCCGACCCTTACATTTTATAAGTGACGCGCCCGAGGATCTCCTGGCTGGGGAGTGCAGAGCTTGGTTTGCTTCGAACCGGCTCTGTGGCCTTGACAAGTAGCTTGTCCTTGCCGGGCTTGCTTTGTTCACCTGGGCAGTGGGGACAGCCGGGGTGACTGCTTAGTGAGACGCTGTATGTGAAGCACCTGGCGCCTGGTGACGCTGCAGAAACAAGCGAGAGCCTTGTTATATTTGTTACTATTAAATGTCACTTCCAAAAAGCCTCCCTCCGAGCGCGGGTGTTCCGGCTTCCTGGGGGGATAGGAGGGAGCCAAGCTGGGAGTTCTATAGTCATTCCCTGGGTCACGGCCTGGAGGGGCTACGCCGTCATTCTGGGAGCAGCCGGGGTCGGGACCCCCTTTATTCTCTATGTCCCTACGTTCGGCCGCGCTGGGCTTAAGTCAAAAATAGTGCGCTCTGCCTGCGGGAAGGGGCCGCAATTTTATTTGGAGCTCAGCTCCATTTTGTTACAATTGCTTTTGCCATTTGCCCTCTCCAGCTCTGATGTCTTCCCCCTGGTCATTTAGGAAGTGGGGACTCTGATGATGACAGGCAAGCGGCAGGCAGACAGGGGAGCCCAGAGCCTGAGGGGAACGCGGCCTGTCTAGAATCGATTTAACCTAATTGGGTTTCAAGTCCACAGCCGTTGCCGAAAGGGAATCTGACGTGCTGAGGCTAAAGGCTGCAGCGACGCTGGCCGTGACCCGGATGGTCATACAGAGGGGAGTGGGGGCAGAGGAGGGGGCTGCGTGGAGGCCCTGTAGCCCTGATGGTGGAGCAGGGAGCTGAGACCCTGGGAGTCAGACCATCCCACCGCTGCTGCAGCCATCTTTGTGAGGGGGCCGGAGTGGGCCGTGCCCTAATTAGCTGTGTGACCCTGACCACTCCGGGACTCAGCTGCCCGACGGGTGAAGTGAGAAGATGGGGCGGTGAGGGGTCTGGGAGGCTCGGACATGCCGTTTCCCTGTAGTGAAGCCAGCGGCCAATAGGATCTTTCCTCTGCAAATTGTCACCTTATACCCAGAGCCGTGGTGTGCTGGGCCGGAGCTGCCCCTGGACCTCTGGTGGCAGTGTTGGTGTCCTCTGACAGGCATACACTGAGTGTCCACAGACGGGATGTCGTGTTCTTTGCCAGGCCTGTGCTGTTGGCACCCTGGTGCCCCCTCTTTCTCTCCTTCTCCTGCTGTACCCCCACATTTTCATCCAGAGGGAACACAGGTCCCGGGTCCAGCAGGCTGCGTGTGGGATGTCAGGGGAGCCAGTGCCTCTTGGAGCCTCCGTTTGCTCAGTCAAGTGCATAGGAGGCCCCCGTGCAAGGGTGAAGTTCACAGGCTTGGACAGCCAGGGGCCCGATCCCCCCAGCTGAGTTCCTTGGGCAAGTAGTCTTCTGTGACCAGGACAAGCCAGAGCAGCGAGGAGAGTCGCCTGGTCACACCTAGGCTGCTCTGTGTCCTAAGAGCCACGATCACTGGGGAGGTGACATTCCCTGTCTCCCTGCCCTACGAGTCCACGGGCGTGGAGCCCCAGAAGCGTCCGTGTGGCAGTTCCTTGCCCGTGGTGGCTGGATCCAGCTCAGGTCCCTGTGCCCCGTTGGTCAGGTGAGCCTCCCGCTTCTCCCAGCCCCTGGAAACACAGTGAGTGGAGATCTTCCACCTGCAGGCTTGCTTTTGCACGATTACATGTCACTAACAAATAATATGGGTGGTTTCTAACACAGCCTGTTGCTCTCCCTTTTTCCCTGTGAAACAAACGTGCAAAGGCATCGTGGGTTAACCCCGCCAAGGCGCGAATCCCAGCCAGTTCCTCCCTTAAGGGCTGCATGGCCTCCGGCAATGCATTACCTTTCCCGAGCGCGTGGGGTTCTCATTGGCAAATCAGAGACAATAACACCTGCTGAAGACGCACCTGAAAAACAAGCGGGAAAGCTGCAGTTGGGAGCAAACACTCAGGAAACGTGAGGCCTCTGCTCCGAGTGGCGGCCCCACACCGGCCCCCTTGCGATGTGTCCTCTGGATGGAGGAGGAGAGGTGGCGGGGCCATGGCAGGGTCACAGGGGTCCTGCGGACAGAGACGCAACTGTGCACACGCAGCCCCAGACAGGCACGCGGACAGGTGAGGAGGGGCGGGACCCGGGCAGTCAGAACGGTGTAGGCAGTGAGGCCAGTGTGGGCAGGGGACAGCAGATGAGTCGAGTCCTCGGTGCTCACGCCTCTCCGTCCTCGCTCTCTGGCCTTGTCAGGCAGTCACTTAGCGGGTGCGCCCTTGTCTCTGAAGTGGTGGCATTTCTAACAGCTCACAGCGCAGGACTGGGACAAGGCAAGCGACGGGAAGGCAGTGTGTGGGCTTGCAATGCCCAGAAGCTCAGGTTTTGCACACTTGCTCCCTACCTTCAGGGTCTGGGCCTTTCTAGCTTGGGGTGTCTCCGAGGTAGGTAAGACTCCGCAGACCAAGAACAAGGGTGCCTGGCCGAGTGGGTCTGAAATCTGGCCCATGCTCTGCTGGCCAGGCCGGGCATCCTGGATGCGGGCTGTCTGTTCAGTGAGGGGGCTCCTTTTTCTAAATTACCCCATGGCAAGTCTGCTCGCTGAGCTGTGCTCTCACGGGGCTGCGTCTCGCCAGGGGGTGCTTTTTCAGACGAGGGTGATGGTACAACATGGGGACATGAGCTCTCAGTGGCCCAAGGCCTGCTCCTCTTCTCTCTTTTGGCCTCAGGGCTACTGTTTAGCTGCCTAGGCCACATAGGGGACGTCATTATCCTCCGCCTCCCGCCTCTTCTGCCATTTAGGCAAGGAAAAGGGAGCAGCTGTCACCATTCAGTGAGTGTAACTCTTAAATAAAGGCTTCTCTTCTCTGGAGGTTAAAGCAGTTCGTACTTGCTGTAGAAAACCAGGCGAACACAAGGAAGGATGAAGAAGGAAACGAAAGCTGTGCGCAGTCCTGCTGCCCCGAGACCCTCCGAAATGTTAAACCGTAGAGGTTTCTTTTGATACCTCTCCTCTACGTACTGGAATACGGAAATCACATTGCGTATGACTTGCGTTCTGCCTTTTTAATTTCGTATTACGTCGCAGATGGGTTCTCCTGTCCACACTCTTCTACGTCATGTTCTGTGACTGCATAGTACCCTGTCCTATGGACCTGTCGTAATCGAACCAACCAGCCCAGGGGGGTTCTCCACCTTGTCATGCCTCTTGCTTGTGTGCTTTGAGCGGAGAGGCTACCAGGCTGCGAGCCGCCCTACGGTGAGGCTCGCACTGCAAGGAGCCGGGGAGGAACCGAGACCCTTGGTCCAGTGCCTGGTGAGGACCTGAATCCTTCAGCCACCTTGTGATGAGCTGGGAGGACGAATCTCCCGCAGGCGAGCCTCCGGATGAGGCTGTGGCCTTGGCTGACCCCTTCACTGCAGCTTGTGACAGAGCTGGGGGCACCAGTACGCATCCAAGCCATGGCTGGGCACCACGAGAAGACGTGTGATGTTTTAAGCTGCTGCGTTTTGGGGGGATTTGTTTTGCAGCTATAGGTAACTGATACAAAGGGCATTCACATGCCTTTTGATGTGTGGTTCCATTGTGCCTTCTAGAAAGTTTGCCCCCGTTTCTCAGCAGAGGAGAGCGCTAACAATAATTTTCAGCAGGGGACATTGCTAGCACCCACTGATTGTACCCCTTGTCCTCACAGCCTCTGTCTCTAGAGAGGCTAACCCGGGGAGGTGGACAGGTCCCTGATACACAGCCTATGTCTAGGGCATCACCTTGGGGCATGTGTCTCGATGGGCTTGGTGCCTTGTCACCGTAATGGGCTTCTAGGGTGTCTGAGCGCACCCCAGGAAGCCATGTATCAATCCCTGTGGCCCAGGGCTTTCATTTTAATTGGAAGAGAGCGCAAGGTGGTTCTTGGCATTGAATTGACCTGTTCACATATTTTCAGAGCCCAGTGTATGTCTTGCCGTCTCAGTAATTTTGGAGTTTCCTGGAAATGAAGGAATTCCATGGCTCTCCAGAAACAAACTGTCCTGTCTGGTGACGCACAGAGCAGACGAGAGGCCTGAGCCTTTTCCTCCCCATCCCCGCACCCTTTCCTCTGCTGTGACATCTCACAGGGACAAAGGCTGTCCCCCTGCCCCCACCCCACGCCTGCGGGAGCTGATACCACTGGGGGGCTGGAGGGCTCTGGGGGGAGCACATGGCTACCTCTGGGCTCAGCCCCGTCCTCGGGGGACCGCGTCCTCCAGTGGCCAGGCTGTGGGTGGGTGGCTGCCCCTCCGCATGGCTCTGATGGATCCAGACACGGTTTGCTGCATTAGGGTCTGCTGGCAGGGAAGTGGATGGAGGCCTTGGCGGGGTGATAAACGAAGCCCTGCCGAGGGGTTCAGAGGTCAGGAGTGCCCTTGTGCTGACATCAAGGCTGTCTGCAGTGTCTGACCCGTCCTTGTAAGCCGGAAGCTTGACCGTGGGAAGCGAATTAATATTGTTTATGTTCTTCACTCATCAGCATGTTTGACAGCCCAAAGGAAATGGTTCTTAATCTTCTGGGTCACAGACCCTACTGAGGATTTAAAAACTGCGCGTATCCGCACAGCCCTGCCTGCTCACCGTTGTACAGGGCGGCCCCGGGCGGGCGCTGCGACTCTCTGAGCCTGCTCACGGTCCCTGTGGGGAGTTCACGGACTGACCGCGCTCCCCCGCCAATGGGACATCTTTCATGGGATCCTTTTGTTCATTTACTCATTTATCTATCCTCTCATTTACTACCAAATCAGGCTCCGACAGAGGTCAGGCCTGCTTGAGTGTGGTTGGTAGGGTAATAATATGGGTGTAATAAGTTACAGCTTTAATTTGAAGAATTCCCCTAAAATGTCCTATGGTGTGCTTGAGTGTGATATTGTGCTATTACAGAATTACATGCTTATGATTTTGTAATGAAAAGGGGCATCGTTTGTGCCGGACCCTGTATTTATTGAGTGCTCACTCTGTACCAGAGAGATTGTCTTTCTTTTGCCGAATTTTGAGCCAGACATGACCCCGAGGGCAGCGGGACCACAGAGATGGACATTTGGGAAGAGGCCCTGGTGGCAGCGGGGAGGGGGAGGCTGCGCTTGGAGCCCCACGGCCCTGCACGTAGTAGGCGCATCATGAATCATTACCGTGGAATGACCAAAGGGATGGGGCGGAGGGCAAGGGATTGAGGGCTGTTTAACAGGTGGAACCACTAGGCTCTGGAACAGGTTTGGCAAGTGGTGAGTGATTGGGGAGGAGGATGGCATCTTCCCTTCTGTCTGGGGCACCTGGGGAGGTGACCAGGGCCTTCACCGAGATGGGACACCTGAGGAGGGGCAGGTTTGGGGCCGGAGGGGTAAGATTCATTCTGGACATCTTGGGCTCAACATGTCCCTCGCTGTCTCCCTGGGGTCATGGTGTGGGAAATAATGACCAGAGCTGGGCTGGCCTCTGGTGGCCTCCCCACAGCACTGATGTCATCTTTGGGACCAGGGACCTGCTGGCTGTGGCCCGCCAGGCGGAGATGCCTGTGACCTCTGCCCCCGGCCCCGTCAGATAAACCGCCAGCGGCACAAGCAGCCCTTCAGGGTTTCAAGTGTTTCCTTTCTTTCTTTTCCGGAGTCTTGTTCTGGGGACACCTGTCTTTCTACCCAGGGCTTTTGTAATCAGAGCGGATTCTTCTGAACCCGATTCCTAAGGAGACAGTGTCCCCAGTGGGACCTTGACATTGGCCAAGCAAACCACCTGGATTGTCAGCTCTCCATGTGTGTTTGGAAGTAACAGGTGTCCTCGGAATAAAGGGGTTCCGTGGTGACATAAATCAGAAAACTCTGGGCTTTGTGTTGCAGGACTTCTCCAGACCTTCACAGAGCCTCGTCGGCCTCCAAGACGGGGCTCCCGTGTCCAGGGCTTCCCAAGGGCCCTGGGCTCACGAACGCCTTTTCTGTGGAGCATCTGTTTCCACCTGCGTCGCCTGGTGCTCTGGCTCAGAGCTGGTCTGACCTCCGGGTCTTCTCCAAGCGCCTCACTCCGTCATGGGACACACTGAGGCCTGGAGGGCGAAGGGAATTGCCCGGCGGAGCCTGCAGGGGACTCTGGGCTCAGGACACCTGGTCAGGATCCCTTTCGTTTGGGCTTCCGGCTTCCTGCCCGTGTGCTCCAGTTTCCCAGGATCCCCCGGAGCCTGCTCTTTCTTTCCAGTGGACTCTTCCGGGAGGGGTTTGGAAGGGTGACTGGGGTCAGGTTTTGCCGCCATCTGTGTCCAGGCCTCTGACTTGGAGCTGTGCGAACATGACCTTCCGCACCCCGCAGCTGCAGGGGGATCCATGTCTGAGCACCGAGCGGGACACCAGGCAAAAGCTGGTACGGCTCCGACATTCCCCGGTGGGGCCACGTGCAGGCCGGTGAAGCAGGGACATGCCTGTGTGGGTGGGGACAGCAGCGATGGGCTCCGGCTGGGTGGGCCCAAAGACTAGGGCCAGCGCTGGCCTCTCTGGCCTCCCGGGGGGACCTGCAGGCGGCACCTCGGAGGGCTGCCGATGCCGTGGGCTCCATGGGTGCCGCTGGCCCAGGGTGACTGTGCTTGGCTGAGATGTGGTTCAGGATGTTAAGAGGGTCCAGGGTGTCGAGAACGTCAGTTCACATCGAAGTTTTGTTGTGACTCCCCTGGACAGAGCCTCATGTCGCCACGGGTAAAATAGGTGCTTCCTTAATTCAGCCTGCAGATGTTTATGGGGGAGGGATTTATTTCATGTCAGGGCCCCTGTGGGCTCGGGGTGTGAGGGATCTCTTAGCTCGGGCTCCTGGCATATGTGGCCTGGTACAAGGGTGAGGGCACCAGTAGGCTCACAGGGAGCTGATCCCAGGAGACAGGGCGAGAGAACGAGGAGAGTGGACTAGAAATGGAGAAATGGAGAGAAATTGAACCCCTGGTACTGGAGGTGCAGCTACGGGCTGCGATGCCTGATTCCATTGGGACCTCAGGTATGAGGATGCAATGTTCACAGGAAGGACGGAGACAGGGCCCATCCACCTACGGCCCTGCCCCTGCTGCCTGAGGTTTGCCCCTCAAATGGGCAAACCTCATTTGCCCATTGGCAATGGACAGGATTGCTGAGTGCGTGCCAGCGCAGGTCACTCCCACGTGTGCCGTGTGAGGCACATGCTCTGGGAGGTCTCCGGGGACCTACCTGCAAGACACAGTTGAGTGAGAGGTGAACTCGGGGTGCCACATGGGGCACCGGGGGCCTCTCCCGTACCACCTGTCGCCACGGCATGGTGCAGCTGGACGGTTTAGGGCTGGGACACCAGAAGAACCGAGGGAGCCCTGGCCCGCCCGTCACACAGGCCTTGTTCCCATGCGACTTCCTCCACGGGCTGATCATTATTGTCTAATAACCATTGTCCCAACGTATTACCTTGGACCAAAGAGTTGAAAAGGGGCTGCTTTGGAGAATGTGGTCAGGGGCTCAGGTCACCGCCATCCCCGTGCCTGGGGGGGCAGCTGTGGCTCTAGCCTATCCCTAAGAAGCGTCTGAGTAATGACTCACCCGTCACCTGCGGGAAGTCTTATCTGGCCTCCTAAAAACCATTAAGTTAGAAAATCAAGATGGATTGTTTTCCCATAGAAACTGAATTAGTCATGGATTTTTTTTTTTTTTAACGTGGCCGTGAAAATGTTAATCCAACCCCTGACAACCAGCCCTCTGCAGTGGGCGCTACCCAGGCCAGCAGGAGGATTTCCCCCGACTGGGTGCGTCTGGAGGGTGCATTTGTTAAGATGGTCCCCATCTCGGGGGAGCTGGGTGGCAGAACGTGGGTGTAAATTCCCCGAGTCTCCCTGTGGCAGCTGAGCACCCTCGAAGAGGGCTTCCTGTCAGAGCAGCACGAATTCTTAGCCTGTCACATGGGCTGATTTCTGGCCGGGGGAGCCAGGTTCCCTGTGTAGTGGCGTTTGGTGTCAAAATAATTCAAGGGGAAATGTGGGTCCTTTTTGCCACCCAAGGAGGTTCCACAGAGAGGCTCCAAGGCCGTGTGGTATCTCTGGGTCTGCGGGAGGGGTGCAGGAGGGGCCAGGGGCTGTGAGCTGGGACTGTGACGCTGGGGAGCCCTGATGGGCGGATGCTGGGAGCCCAGCAGGGGCGTGGGCTGTGTGGTTATCAGAGGGCGGGGCTGTGGCGGGAAGGGTCAGGCTGGGATGGAGGCAGCAGAGGCAGGAACCAGACCCACAGTCCAGTTGGTCAAATTCCAGTGGCCAGAACCCTGGGCAAGGCCCCAAAGTTGCCCCAACAGTACCCATGCAGCCTGGGTCAGGCCGGTGGTTGGCGGCTTCGATGGGGCACAGCAGGCAGATGTGGCAGACTTTTGAACCGCGCACGGAGGAAGAGCATCTATATTGGAAGCCAGACTGGAATTATAAGAAGACTCCTTTGGCTGGTGCAGGGGATAATTTTGGTCGAGGAAAAGCTTCAGGAACAAGGAGACAAGCCCTGTATCAGGTCCTGGTGTGAGAACAGGGTGGGGCTGGAGGGCTGGAACCCTCTGTTCGGCAGCCAGTGGGGGATAGAACATTCCGGGGGTGGGGGGTGTCTGCTTGTCCACGCCCTCCAAGAGGACCCCTGAGACCATGTGTGAGCTCTGCCCACCCCCGGCCCCCGCACTGCTTCTCCTGGGCCACAGCTGACTGGACCAGAGAGGGGACTTGAACTGGTCCAGATCGGGGGCCTCGGGCACAGGAAGCTCCTTAGCCCTGCAGCTGATGGCCTGTTTGACTATGTGCACGCAGCGCACGCAGGAATGGACCTGGTGCCTGGGCTGGACAACCACAAAACACACCTTCGCCCTTGGGTAGGACCCAGACCCAGGACAAGCACAGTTTCCAGCCATAACTAGGAAGGTGACCAGGTCCATACAAAGAACATCTTCCCCTACAGGTAGGACCAAGTCCCAAGGCAGGGACAGCCCCAGACCATGAGTCAAAGATGATCATGACTAATGACCGTGACCACGAGAACATTTTCATCTGCAGGTAGAACCCCATCCAAGGCAGGGAAATCCCCAGACCATGATCTTGGAAATGATTATGACCGATGATCACGATCCTAAGAATGTTTTCTTCCCCTGAAGGGCTGTACCTAATGCCATGGCAGGGTCAGCCCCAAGCAGTGCCTATAAACATGAGTGGATTACATAATCTGACAGGCCCCGTGACCTGTGGGACAGGCAGGGCAGCCTCTGGCCCAGAGAGCCCTGGCAGGGATGGAGAGCCCCTTGCAGAGACAGGCTTCAGAAACCTCGGCTGGCCACAGGATGCGTTTGCTGGCTGTCGTCCTGCTGTGGGCACTGCGGGTGGGGAGACTCGGAGGGATGGTGTTGACGGGGCGTGTTCTGTGGGGGCAGAGCCAGTGGGGGTGCAGAGACTGAGGGACAGAGAACCGTGTCTCAGGGGTGAGATGGCTGCAGCAGGAGAGAAACTTAGGGGAATAAACAGAGATATTGACAGGGGATTTAAAAGAAATTCTGTGTTGGGAAGGGCAGAGTAACCTTTCCGTCTCCATGAGCCTTTCAGCATAACCTGCAAGACTGGACGGTGCTTTGCGGGGTGGTGTTCTCTCTCCAGGTGGGGGTGGGGGAGGCAGTGGCCTCCTGGGGGCGAGAGAAGAAGGGGCCCCAGGAGGCCCGCTTACTCTCTGGGCCACACACCTGGTTCCTTTCTTTTCTCAGGCTCTGACACCAATTTCTTGGTCAAGTGGCCAGTGTTCCCTAAGGGTCGCCTCCCCCGCAAGGTCAGATGTCCTCTCCCTTTCCAGACAGCCAAGGAGGGCGCCGGCCATCGGTGTACCTCTGGGCCCCTTCATCCAAGCTTGTCCCAGAGCCATGCCTTCAAAGCGACGGTTCCCCTGTCCCTGTCTGCTGACTGGAGATTAAGACAGGAGACAGACCACTTGAGCAACTGGGGCCAAGTCACTGTGGCGTATCTCTGGGGAGGCAGGCTGTGACAGTGATGGCAGAAGATAGACTTCGGCCAGGGAAGGAGAAAGAAGAGAGCTCAGTGGACATTCTGGCCCAGTGTCCTTCCCAGAAAGCGGCGGTGCCGCCCTTCTCGGTGGAAGGGACCCATTTAGGTACTAAGCATGGCCAAGTGGATTGGGTCTCGGGCCATTTCTGGGGCAGCTGCAATCCGGCAGCTTTTTGTAATTATCTCTTGGTAATTACCTGCTAAGACTTTGGTAAACAGTAGCCTGGTTAGCCATCCTTGAAGAATTAAATCATTACATTTATTGCTCTATCCACTCGCTATTAACCTCCTAAGAGGCTTTCCCTCCTCAGAACTAGGGCTTTCATTCCTCGAACCCGAAGGTGCACATTCAAGCTGGGAGGCGTGGGGTGTGGCAAGGCTCCCCCCGCTTCCCCCACTCCCCCCTGCCGACCCTGGGGCGCTGGCTGGAGGTCAGTGCTGCTAATGGCAGCTTCCCATCACCAGGGCGTGGCTGGCCCCCCTGAGGGTGGCATGTGCTCCTCAGGGAAGTGGAAGTTGTCGTAGGGAGTGTATCATGAGGAGCAAAGGGCGAGGCATGGAAGGGCCTGGAGAGTTCTGGGGAGGGACCCAGGCAGCCGGGCTGGGGCCCCTCCAGGGAGCAGACGGGTGGGTGCGGATGGGACTCTCTGGGGTCTGGTCAGTGGGGCCAGGAGCGGGAATCGAGTCCTGGTCTCTTTTGGGGCAGCGAGCTCGGCTGCTTCAGGGAAGGTCAGAGGAAGGTGAAGACTGTGCACTGAGTGAGGAGCGGCCCGGCTTTTCCTTTCTCGGTTGCCTGTTTTGTCCCCCCCATCCCCCAAGGTGGCAGGGGCAGTCCCAAGCCATGACCAGGAAGATGAGCTCACTGCTGGATCTGATAGGGCCCTGACCTGTGGGTGTGGCCTCGGTCCTGGTCCGGAGACTCTGGGCGGGGATGGAGAAAATGCAGCCGCTCACATCTGGTCCCAACGTCTCTGGCAACGTGAGATTGGCCGGCCGTTGTCCTGGCGGTGGACATCTGTCAGTGGAGATGTGGAGATGTGGAAGGAATGACAATGGGGGTAATCTGCTCCGAGCTGCCTTGAGAGGCAGCGGGTGCCGCACAGACGGGACGTGGGACGGCTCCCAGGACTCGCCATCTGGGGGTGGGGGCTGGGCCTGGCTCTTTCTCCTGAGGGCTTCCTGTGTCGGGGAGAGTGAGGCATTGTCCTGTCACACTGTAGGTGGACAGTGGGCATCCGGAGAGCTTCGGGCTGGGGTCCCAGGGCACTTACTGCTGAGCGCCTCCCGTGTGCCCAGTGCCGAGCTGAGCAGGAGGGACATAATGGGGAGGAAATGCAGACATGGCCCTTGCTCTCAAGCACTGACCAGTCTAGAGCAGAAGACCGTAATAGACCTCAAAACGTGACCAGGGCCGGCGAGGACGCCAGACGTGGTAAGGCCTCTGGCCTCAGGCCCCTTGGTCTAATGGGAGATCTGACACTCAGACCCATTTCTCCAGCTTGTTCCTTAGACTCTGAAGCCATTATACAGGAAGAGGAATGGGAGAAAATGAATGGACAGGATCAATGTTAATCCATTTTGGAAGAGGCCATTATAATGGTTCATTGTAGAAACCTTCTGGAAGCCGGCCTTCCCCGTCTTCCCTTTAATGATCAAGAAGCCGGCGGTGTGCAGTGATGGAACAGTGCAAAACTCCCGCTGCATCTCGGGATCGGTCAACAGATTGTTTACATGTAAGTTCATTTATCTCAAGAACGTAACAGGGACAAAAATGTGATGCTCCGCATTTCAGTATAAGCGATGGTCACGTGCTGCTTCCCGGTGGGGACGCATTCTGAGAAGCAGGGCCCTGCCCGTGAGTGCAGCCCGCAGGACTGGACGTTGCTCTGGGCGCGGCCGTGGGTGAGTGGCGAGTGAATGTGAAGGCCAGGGCGCCCCTGTGCCCCACTGTGGGCTCTGCACACACTGTCCCACAAGCCTCCCCCACTTCCTTCCGACAGGGTCAGACATAGAACACCGAGGCTCTCGGCGCTGCTCTGCGAACAGGGCAGTAGGCTGGGTGGGTGGGAGACGTCGAGGGGAGACTGGCTGGGTGAGGCGCAGACCACAGTGACAGTGACGGGAGGGAGTGAAAGGCGGTCCGGGGCTCAGCAGGAACTAAAACACTCAGGAAGGAGCTCAGGGGACTGTCTTGGCGATGTGGCTCTGTTATTGCCTTTCAGGGCAGCGGTGCAGCTTAGGACCTTTGTGGAAAAGGAGGGGCTTCGCGGAGAGAGGGTGTAGAACTGGGGACTCCATAGTTTGACTCTGGAAATTTGTTTTCGGCTCCATCGGCCCTACCTAGCACAAGGGGCTCCCTTGGGCATTGAACTGGAAGAAATAAAGCTCATTTATGCTTTACATCATTCCTGCCTGAAAATGTTTCCAATGAGCAAGGGTGGACCAGCTCCGCACGACCACAGACAGCTCTTACTGAAGTGGCAGTGGCCCTTCATGCTGGAAAATGTGTAGTTCCTGCGACCTGTGTCCTCGTCAGGATCTTGGGTCCTTGACAAAGAATTTATAGCAATGAACTCTGAAGACCGTCCTGCTGGATCTGGGGGCGCTGGAGCGCCCTCTGCGTGGGTAGCGCCGGGGGTGGTGGTGGCGGACTCCCCTGTGCTGACCTGGTGGTCACTGATTGGAATGTAACCTGTGCATTCAGAATGGGGGTGCTCTGGGTGAGGGGAATCTATTCCCAAGGCCCACAGACACTGCTCCCATCAGAGAAAAGAGAAGATACCCCGTGGACCACAAACCCTTCCACTTCTTACGGACAATTCAGTTTCGTTACAATCATATGGGACTACTGTCATATAAGTGGCCTGCCTTTGACTGAAATGTCAGTCCGTGACCGCGACTGTACCTTGTTCACTAAGATCTGTGACATGGAGTTTGTGTCAGAGAATTGGGGCTGGACGGTTGCTTTGCCCTTAGCAGAGGGGACTTAAACCTGGCTTGCCTCAGAATGACAGGAGGGAGATTGAAATAAAAATGCCATTCCCCCCAGATCTACTGAATAGCAAATCTTGGGGAACAGAGAGCCCTATAGCAGGGAGCCTTGCCAGGCTGGGTCACAGAGGCATTGCAGCTTCTGCCCGGTGTCACGGCTGGCATGCCCCGGGCCAGCCAGTTCCCGTTCTGTGAGGACACTCACGCAGCCCTGTGGGAAGGCATGTGGTGAGGAACCATGGCCTCTGACCGGCAGCCAGGCCGGCGTGCCAGCCCTGTGACTGGTCCACCTGGAAGTGAACCCTCCAGCCCCAGTCAAGCCTTCCGAAGACTGTAGCCCAAGCTGATGTCTGAGTGTAGTCCCATGGGAGACCCCAGGAGCCAATGGCCCAGCCAAGCTGCTCCTGGATTCTCGACCACAGAAACGGAGAAAGGGTGAGTGATTCTTGTTGATTTAAGCCTCTGAGCTTCAGGGTAACTCGTTACCCAGTGCTAGATAGCTCACACAGTGGTTTGCGCTGGCTGGCAGGGTCTTAGACGGCTGCCAGTGGTCCCAACCTCCTGTCCTTGTGTGTTGCCGTCCCCTTGCGTGTGGAGTGAGCAGAACCACTTGCTTCCAATGAAAGAATAAGGCCCACCGGACAGGGAGTCACTTTGAGGTGAGTGTCAAAGACTCTAGCTCCGGTGATGCTTGCTTTCCTGTCCCCTCGTGGGCGCTGAGGGAAGCCAGCTGCCATGTGTGTGCAGCCATATGGGGAGGCCTATGCGGCCAAGAACCGAGGGATGGCGCCAGCCAACTGCCAGCAAGGAGCCGAGACCGGCAGTCCAACAACTAGTGAGGAACTGACTCTTGCCAGCAGGCACGGCTGAGCCGAGAGGAGAACTTTGGAATGACTGCGGCCCCTGCAGAGGCCTCGACTCCAGGCCGGGAGAGGCCCTGAGCCAGTGGACTCGTGTACGCCGTCCCTGGATCACTGGTGCAGAAACTGGGAGTTGCCCAGTGTGGGGTCAGTGGCTCCGAAGCTGTAGGTAACAAACCCAGTCACGATGAGCGGCCCATCCTGTCCCCAGGGCGGCTGCTTGGCTTTGGTCCACACCTGGGTCTCAGCCTGTCACTCTCACCTTCGTGAGCCCAGGGATGAGGCTTCGAGGCCGCATCCTATTACTGCTGCCTTCTGGAAACCCGGCCAACCTCCCTGAGACCACGGCAGGTGAGCAGGCCTATGCACAGGGTGTGCTTCTGTCACCTCGTTCCTCTGGGACCTTTAACAGAGTTACAAGACCTCCCTGAGCTCCAGTTCCCAAGCAGAGAGGGAAGCCACAAAGTGACCAAACTGCCCAGTCCACACCAGCCAGACAGGCCACCCATGAACTCAGCAAGAGGTCTTGGGACGGTGCGTGGCACCGGAACACAGCAGGTGCTCCACACGAACTTGACGCTGTGGCTGCTGGGATTCTCAAGGTCATCATCTTCCTCTCAGCCGCTTCCATCCTGACCTGCGAGTTCCTAGGAGGGTCCCCACTCTTTCGGAAGAG
Organism: Mormoops blainvillei; assembly: GCA_004026545.1. NCBI lineage: Eukaryota > Metazoa > Chordata > Mammalia > Chiroptera > Mormoopidae > Mormoops > Mormoops blainvillei. The sequence goes on along the minus strand of PVJD01012560.1, from coordinate 19,909 downwards.
GAGTCTCAGCCTTACAGTCACCGGGGCTGTGCTTGGGGCTTCCTGAGGAACGTGTCCCCATCGAGTCTGGAGGCTGGTGAGTCTGAGCGACACCCAGATGGCCCTCTGGCCTGGGAGACCAGAGGCTCCATTCCGTACCCCAGGGCTCTTGCTCTCCTCCTCCGTGTGCGCCGAGGGCCTGCTCCGCTTGGCTGTGTATTTCTTGCTGTAGGAAGCGATGATTTAATTCTTGCCTGGGATATCACCCAGTCCAAGGGTGTGCTCAAGTGAAACGCATTTCAGCGCCCACCCATTTCCATATAGATAAAAAGGGGAAAAGAAAGAAGAAAGAAAAAAAGCCTCAAACAGCGTCCTCACGAACTGTGCATCTGAAACCTGTTTCTCGAAGATGGATGGATCTGTTAGGCGGCTAAGAGCTTTTTCTTGACTTGTCAACAGTTTTATGCCCCGCACTCCCCCCGCCCCCCAAACATTCTTGGTTATAAATTATTCATTGCCCAGGCAGTGGTTAAAAAAAAACCCACGAAAAAACGATGCCTGGGGCTGAGGCACTTTCCTGACTCTCCCTCCTCCTTTCCCATCCAAGTTGTTTTTTCCTTCCTGCTCCTGGAAAAGCAGAAATAGCTGGGAGTCTCCTGACTTGGAGGAGGGGTTCGTGCTCAAGCCTGGCTGTTGGGGGTGGGTAACACTTCCAGCTGGAGGGAAGGCGGGACCCTGAGGTTGTCAAATAGATTTGGGGGTCAGGAAATAGGTGTGTTTGGGGCTGCTGCTGCTTTTCTCTTTCTGTTGACTGGAACACCATGGTTTTCAAAAGGGCAGAGAAGAGATTTGATTCTCTCCTGGTCCCGACCTTTTCGGAGTCCACGGTGAGAAAGGATCTGAGACTTCCTCCGCTCACCTGATCCCATTCTCCCTTTGCCCCTCCCCAGGTGGGGCCCGGCCAGGAGACAGCACCCCCTTGTCCTGCTCCCTGGGGCCACCCTCTCTTGTCCCGCACATGCCCCCACAGCCGGCTCCTCCTCCAGAGTGGATTCTCAGGCCCGCCCTCTTCATGCTGCATTGGGACATGGATGGCAGTGGCAGCGGGATTTGGCGGCAGAGCGTGGGGCCTGCGTTCGCCACAACAAAGTCCCCCACACTGGGTGGTCTGAAACACAGAAACCCATTCTCCCGCACACAGGCCTAAAGGCTAGGAGTCCAAAATCAAGGTGTCGTCAGGGCAGTGCCCCCTGGAGGCTCTGGGCACAATCCTTGCTCTCTGCAGGGTGGCGGGCCATCCTCAGCCAGACAGTGGCAGTCTCTGCTTCCACTGTCACATGGCATCCTCCCCCTGTGTCTCTGTGTCCAATCCCCTCTTCTTATAAGGACACCGATCATACTGGATCAAGGGCCCACCCCTCCTCATTGTAACCTCACAGATTACATTTGCAATGATCCCATTTCCAAATAAGATCCCATTTACAGGTACCAAAGGTTGGGACTTCAACATATCGCTTTGGAGGACATGATGTAACCCATGACAGAGCCAGAGGACACAGGAGCCCCAGTGACCAGGCCCCAGAGCAGAGCAGCAGAAGCGTGTGAAGACCAAAGTGCTGGCGTCGGGCTGAGGCCTCGTCTTTCCCCCGGCACAGCTCTCAGACCAAAGGCCCCTTCCCTGACCCTGGCCGTGGAGGTACCAGGCTCTGGCGTGGGCCCAAAGGCCTGCCTTTTTATACCTGCGAGGAGAGGCTAACGCGCTGACTGTGGGACTCACCCATCTCCCATGGGAACCGGACCTCCCGGGGCCAGGGGCCACAGCGCTCACCTGCAGTCCGTAGCTGGAGATGTGGCCTTTTGTGGGACCACCGCTATTTCTGTGACCCCACCTCAACTCCCAGGTCCCCCCTCGTCCCCACCTTCTCCCCTGGGGGGGCGGTTCTGGGGAGGCTCCCCATTGGCCTCTTCTCTTTACTGCTCGGTCTAGACACAACCGGCTAGTGGCAGCTCAGCCCTCCCCCGTGCCCGTGCCCGGCTGAGTGGGGCACCGTCCCATGGGTAGTGACGAGGGGGCCGTTGTTGTGTCTTACGTTAGGCAGTGGATTAGTCCCCCCGACCCTATAATGATCTTATTTCCAAATATTTTGTGTTTGGAATTAACGCTGAGGAAGAAAACTGGCCAAGAGCTTTGGCTTTCAGAGGAGGTTCCAGGCGCTGGGTATATGAGCATCAATGAACATCAGGTTCTGTCGAGACCGGTCCTGCCCTTGGCACCGTCACCTCTCACTACCCCGGTGGTGGCTACGGCACTGCGCTCCGTCACCCACAGAAACCGAAGAGGCCGAGTCCCTGGGGACTCTGCCCAGCGCACTGTGGGTGGTCGTTACTTTGGGTCATTTACCTTTGGTTCAGTTTAAGTTTCTTTCAAGTCAGAGAAAGAAGTCTACAACTAGAGACCCTGGGGTTCTTCTGCACCCAGGCTTCCTCTGCGTGTGGCAGTGAGTCGGTTTTTAGCAAAGGTGGCCGAAAGAAGGGACCAGAGGTGAGTGTGAGCCCCTAGCCCATGACAGTTGAGGAGGGAAGGAATCCAGTGGCAAGCGCTCCCCCAGGCAGTATTTCACTGAATCCTTACAACAGAATGCCCATTGCACAGAGGAGGGGACTGAGGCTCAAAGAGACCGAGTGATGTGCCTCGGTCACCTGGCTATTAAGTGGTAGAGCCAAGCAGACCCCAGGATCCTCAGTGAGAGGGTTTCTTCTTCAGGCAGGTCACCTCCGCGTCCCTCTGGTCACATAGCGGTGGGTGGTAGCTTGGTAGAAATCACCTTTGGGAAAATGAGCTTCTTTCCCAGGGCCGGGAATCCGTGTAGATACCCCTGGGCTGGGTGCTGTCTTCTCCCGGCTGTCTGCGGAGCTGCACCCGTGACAATTTTGGTATTTGGGGCAAAGCCCAGGGGGACAGCCCCACCCTCGGGGCACCTGGTAGGGAAGTCCTCAGAGGAAGAAGGCCTAGCGGAGAGCGGAGTCTTTCAGCTTCTTCTCTCCCAAATAATAGGTCTTTGGAAATGAGGGCTTTTCAGGGCGCTCTTAGAGACGTTTTGAAGAAATCTGAACTATTCTAAAGGGAAACAGAGGGAGTGAGATGTCCAAAAATGGATTTATTGATAAATTCCACTGTCTTTTCTATTGTCCAAGTCACTTAGTTTGGTTTTTATTACCATTATCTTCTTTCTTAAGACTGGATTCCTTGAAATAATGTTGACATGAATATGTAGGTTATTTATTTTCCGTATTTTTTAACGAGCAGTTTTGTTGAGATATAATTTACATATCATATCGTTCATTCATTTAAAGTGTACAGTTCAATGGTTTTTAGTAAATTCGCCGAGCCGTGCCTCTGTGAATCTTAGAATATTCATTACCCTTGGAGGGATGACAGTGGTCTCACTTAGCGGGGCTCTCTGAATGAGTGCCCCCAACTCCCCTACCCATCTCTGTTAAGCTCTCTTCCGTTGGTAACACACGAGCCCATTAGGCTCCACGAATCACCTGCTGACTGCTCTACTCTTTTCAAAAAAGGCCCTGGGGCATGAATTACTCCTTGGTCTGATCCAGTTAAATTTAAGCAGGGGTAGACTGAGGTCAGCCTTTGATGTTCTCGACTCCAGAGGGCCCTTCTTGGCTGTCTTGCTCCCTGGTTCTCTGGTGAGCCAGCTTGCTGTGGGTTTATAGCTGGTTGCTCTGAGGAGAAGCAACTTAGACTTGAACTTGCCCACGTTCCACTTTAAACGGGGTCAGTTCCTTTGTGGAGTGCTGTGGAGCGCTTTTCTCATGATGTCCCCCACCCCTTGCAGGCAGACTCCCTGAGCTATAACTCTAGGTGCCTCCGGTCTTCTCAGCTTGTGTCTCCCACGGGCCCTGTGCCCTGGGAGCAACCTAGGCGCCCCAGTCTTCTCGGCCTGCCCTGCCTGGGGTAGAGCCTCTGTCCTACAAGCAGTGGCCCTGAGAGGTCGGCCACACTTACCAGGAGTTTAGCCTCTCCAACCTGGAGTTGGAGGGGACGAGAATGCTCTTGGCCTGTCCTTCCTGGTGAGATCTGGTAAGCCTCGGTTGGGAGATGAGGGGACAGGGAACTGGACTTCTGGGCCACGCCCACCCTGGGCAGAGCTTCTGTCAGGCCGAGCCAGGGTGGCGGACAGAGAGCAGGTTGTGGCTGAAATGACAGACTCTTGCTTTTCTTACTGAGTTTTCGTAGATTTCCTCAGATGTTTCTTTATTTGCCGTATGCTCTTGGGACAGTTCTGAGGGATCTCAAACGGTTGGTTGGTTGGCTGTTACAGAGCTTCTACCGGCTTTGCGTGTTTCACTGGGGAGTGGTCCGTGGATCGACTGGCTGTCAGCCCAGAAGTGGAAACTGTATTGTTTTATTTTAATAATAAAGGTATCTTTATATTATAAATTAATTCCAAATATAGCTTTGATTAGATAAATTTTACCAGTCATATTCCAATTTCCTGAACTTAATAGGAGGGGTATTTAGTTTGCAAATGGGCTATCTATCTGTCTAATTTTAGTTCCCAGACTTTCAACATTCTAGTCTGCCCCTTCTTAGATTTCGTGACTTGGAGAAGGGTTTGTATAATTTCTGCTCTTTATAATTTAGAGAAGTTATCTTTTTGGACAGACAAGTAAGTATGGAATAAATTTTTGCAAGTTCTCCATCATTAGCTTGTGGAAAATGGTATGTTCTCTGCTCATGGGGCACAAAATCCAGCATCTACTTATTAACTGAACTTTGGTAATTATATCGTTTGGGTCCTCCCGGTCTGTGGTAGACAGTCCCCCGACAGTGAAGCAGGGGGAGGGGGCGCAGAGGGAGTGCGCTGTGCACAGCTGTAAGGCAGTTTTAACCGGCACACGGTGGTTTCGTGGGAAACACCCCACCTGGTGCGTTTGCCCCGGAAGCGTATCCGGGAAGTGCAGAATAGAGGTTCCTAACTCTTCTGGCTCCACTGGGACCGTGGAGGCTTTCCAACTTCACTTCCGTGTTTTACAATGAGGAAAGCGCCTTGCCCACGGTCACACGGCGGGCACACTCTGAGCCTGGGGAGGGGATCTGAGTCCTTGGATTCTGGCTAGGGCAGGAAGTCTCTGCTCTTGCCCCGTTTTTGTGGTGCTGTATTTGGTTTCGGTCTTCATTTTCGTCTCTGAGACATGTCGTGCCTGAAGAATGGTGGGGATCTATTTCTCATGAAAAAAACGGGCTTTATTTTTTTGTAGGTACTTCACAGTTTGCAAAGCACTCTTTTATAGGCATCATTATAGCTGATTTAATCTGTGCAGTCCACTGATGTTTAGGTGATACCGATTCGCCCTGCACGTGGGCGAAGGGACCAAGGCTTAGAGACACTCAGTCCTCGTCCGCCGTGGGGCCTTCTGCCCCCGAGGTCACGCTGTCCTTGCAGGGCCCAGGAGTCCAGTCTTGCTCTGGCCCAGAGCCCATGGCCAGACTCTTTCTTTCCTGAGTGGTTTGTTTTTCGGGTAAAATTATAACATCCTGCGGGACGTTTCCTTCCTCCACTGGAACTGTGCCCTAGACACCTGGCTGGGTTTTGTGAACACAATGATAATTCCGGGAAATTATTATTTTTAAAATATCACCCCACTCTCTGCACCTGCTATCAGTAGGTTGTAATCAATGATGTGTGCTCAAAGCATTTCTCTGCTTACCTCTTGGGACAACCTCAGGTTGTTCACAGCTCGTGCTCCCCTTACCTGCGCAGGGGTACTTACGTAGCCACATCTCAGCTGTTGCCCGCATCCCGCCCCCGTTTCCCCCATGCTACTGCTTAGCCAGCCTTTCATATTCTCATCGGGGAGTTTTGGACCCACCTAAACTGACCATGGAGAGATTAGAAGCTCTGAAATGCTTCTCCTAAAAACAACAACAAAAAAATGGTCTCAAATAATAGCTGCGCATTGCTTATATATTACCGTGTAATGAATTATTGCAAAATTCAGTGGTTGAAAGCAGCGATACACATTTACTAACTCAAACAGTTTTTGTGGTTAGGGATTTGGGGGTGGCTTAGCTGAGTGCTTCTGGATTGGAGTTTCTCATCAGTGTGCAGTCAGATGTCAACCGAAGCTGCAGGCATTTGAAGATTTGCAAATAGACTTCCGTGGTGGCTCACATGGGGCTGGCGGATTGGTGCTGGCTGTTGGCAGGAGGCCTTAGTTCCCTCCCTGTGGGCCTCTCCACAGGGCTGCTTGAGTGTCCTCACAGCAAGGCGGCCGGCTTCCCTGGAGTGACTGATCTGAGAGAGGGAAGTCAGAAACTCAATGTATCTTTCATGACCTGGCCTTGGAAGTCACATCAGTCATTTTTGCAATACCCTATTGGTCACATTTCTACAATGTCTCTGTTGAGTGGGGGTGGGGGGTAGGGGGGAGTGGAAGGCCTACACAGACCATGAATACCAGGAGCTGACAAGCAGCGCCAGCCACAGGGTGTGCCAGCCACAGGGTGCGCCAGCCGAGTGCCCAAACCTGTACTGGCGACTTCACCTGCGTTTCTCCTCTCAACAGCCCTGTGAGGCAAGCCTCGCTTGTCCATATTTACAGAAGGGAAACGGAGATGAATTTGCCCCTTGACCCTCCAAGTAGATTTGAACCCAGCGGCAAAGCTTGTGCCTTAGCCCCTTGTTCTGTCCTGGCTCTTGGTGTCCTCCGTGACTCTCGTCTTCTAGCACGTGTTGTGCTCGCTCTGCTCAGCTGCTCCGCGAGAGACTCAGCAGCTCCATGTGTGGACACTGGGCTCTTGGACTGAAACATGGGACTGAAGCAGCAGCGTAGAGTTGCCTCCATTTGAGCGCAGGCTGGATTAACAGCAATGTGACATTTAGAACATAGGAGGTGAGAGCCTATAGGATTGTGGGTACCTCACTGTGAGATGTCTGGAAATGCTGAAACCTGTGGAGGAAGGGACAGTCCTAGGGCACAACCCTCAGATATGGGGCAGCAGGTCCAGCCAGAAGCCACCCCTATGGAGTCCAGCATCTAGTGGGAGTGACAGCCGGGAAACAAGTAAATGTAAATGACAACGTTATGAGAGAGTCAGATAGGAGGGCCTGGCTTTCCCAGGAGAGTCAGGTAAGGTTTTCCTGAGAACATGGCTCAGGCTGAAGAACGAGCAGGAGTCAGGTGCACAAATGCAGGGCTGGTGCGCACGCAATGCCTGCTCGTTCTGAGGGCCGAGGGCATCACCGAGCGGTGGGAAGAGTCACCGCGGGATGTGGCGCACACTCTGTTCTGCAGGTGGCACCCTGTGGAGGGCGACACAACGACAGTTCCAATATTGGGGTTGAGGACAGATGACTGTTCAGGCCTCTCCAAGTCTGGATAGTCTCTGAGTTTACCAAGAACTCCTTGTCCCCCGGGATGCACGAGTCCTATTTTTGGAATGAAAATCCTTCTTAGGTGTTGGCTGCGCTTAGAATCACTCCTCTGAAATTCTTGGCACCCAGCTCACGTGGAAACTGAGAGTGCCTTTCTTTTCCACTGTCTGGCATTTCTATTTTCAATAACACTTTTTGTGTATCTTGTGCCAGGCACTGCCCTCCCTCTTCAGGTCTGGATTCTTGTCTCCCGAGAGCCCCCAGTGCCTCAGGGTGACACTTCCTCCCTCAGAGGCAGCCCTTTGCTTACCTCCTTGTCTTTCCACGTAGCCTCCCCCCTAGAGGGCAGGCCCTCCCTTTGGTTCATCAGCTGATAGTCCACGCTGGGCCGGGGGGTAGTTGAGCTGGTGCTGGTGGGGCCGGGCAGGCAGGGTTCCCCGAGCCCTCTGTGGTGCAGCCAGAGGGGACGCTAGTCAAACCTGGACGAGACGCCGCGGTGTGCTCCGTGCCTGTGGATGCGGAGGGAAGCTCCTCAGAGCAGTAGTCCCTCCCCCAGCGGAGCCATGTGAGCTCATGTGTGTGTTTCAGGTGGAAATAGTAGGTTAGAGGAGACATTGGAGTTAGCTGGCCATGGGAACCACGAGGCCACTGCTGACTTGCAGTGGGCAGGGGCCTGGACTCTGGCTCTCAGTGTCGCATCAACTTGCTGTGTGGTCTTGGGCGAGTCCCATCTTCCTCTGTTTGCCCACGTGTCGTTGGCATCATTGGCCGGTAGGTGCTTCAGTCTTCAGCACGGCTCCCTGGGGAGTGGGAGTGGGTGTGGGCATGGAGTGGGGCAGGGGGGCTCCCAGGGAGCGCCAGAGGCTTGGCCGCGAAATTGCGAGAGAGGCCAGGGAGCTGCTGGAGGGCGCTGGGCATGTCAGTCCTGGGCGGACAGGCTGGCTGGCACGCAGGGCTCAGGCGGGTTGGCCCTGGGAGTCCCCCTGGGGACCCTCGGGGTGACCCGCGGCTGTCCTGGGAGCCCCAGCCCCAACTGCTGTGCCTCTCATGAGCACTGGCCTAGCCCCTGTCGTGAGGTGCCCCTGTGCAGCCAGCTCCAGCAGTGGGCGCAGACTCAGGCTCCGTCCCCTTGGGCTTCCTCTCTGTAAGGTAATTTCAGGGCAGGCGCCGTCCTTCGGGGAACTTTCTGTCATTCTTGTAAGCCTATGTTTGCCTACCAACTGGAGCATCCCCCCCAGCTTCCCTCACTGAGGGGACAGCCAGGCCCCACGGAGAGAGCCTGTCTCCGTCCCCTCTCAGAAGGATGGAAAAGTAATAAACATCCCTTAGATGAAGAGTGTCTGGTGAACAGCTGGCTTGGATCAGCTTTTTGCCATTGTGGCCAGAGGATGTCAGGGGTCTGCACACCCCTGGCCGCACCCCCCCACCTCGAGGCTCCATCTGCAGGGCCGGCCCTGGGGCGGTCCCAGCTGGGCAGCTGGTTCCGCTCACCCATCTGTCCTGCTGTCGCTGCACTTCTTCCTCCCAAGCTCAGCGTCCATGGTAAACAGGAGACACCAGATTTCTTTCCGTCCCCTGTCCCACCCCTGTCAACACAACAGACACATGTTTTCCACTGTCCTCCCTCCAGCCAGGCCCGGCCAGGCTTCGCATCAGGAAAGGGGACAATTAATTGCAGTGGGCAGGCAAACTTATTTGTCCCGTAAAGGGAACGAGACGTACATTTATTCCGTGATTCTCTCTGAGCGTGGCCCTGGGACGGGGAGGGGTCCTACCCTCGAGGCGCTCACAGTGTGGCGGGCAGGGGCGAAGGGCCTGGGAAGCGGGGGTGGGGGCGCCAAAATAAGGACTAGGGGGACGGCGGGAGGCCCCCAGGAAGGGCAGTCTTGGAGGGGGGCAGTCCTCCAGGATGGGCCAAGCTGCAGTGGACAAGGAGCGGGGCGAGCTGGGCGAGGGCTGGGACGGACTTTGGGTAACCGTGGCAGGCTGGGCCAACGAAGGCCTTAAGTGCCAACTAAGGTGCTGGGCAGGCAGGCAGGGGACCATGGGGGCCTGAAATGCCTGAGCAGGGCATGATGTGGTCAGACTCATGACTTGGCAGGGCGGGCTGGGGACAGGGGGCTGGAGGCAGGAGTGGCAGGTTCAGGGGATGGTCCAGGGAGAAGTCCCGGCCAGGGAGGGGACAGGGCTTGCGAAACGCTGATGAGCTCAGAGCTGGTTATCCTGAGGAGCTCTGGAGTTGAGAAGAATGAGGGAGGGGCCGGGTATGTCCCGATGTGGGAGGGACACTGCGTTGGGGCCTCAGGCCCCCTGAGCCAGGCCTGCAGGCTCAGGCCAGCTGGCCAGGGCAGGCTGCGTCCTGGCCCGGAGAAGGGGGGCTCCTGGGCAGGTCCCACATGCACGCGTACACACGCGTGCGTGTGGCAGGCTGGGGGGGCGGGAAGAGCAGGCATTCGCTGAGTGCTCCCCCCGTGTGGGTGTCCTCTGGGAGTGTTTCCATGCAACGCCTTCTTTATTTCTCCCCATTGCACAGATGGGAACCCTGAGGGAAGATACGGGCTGCCCCATGGCTGCTGGCAGCCGATCCGGCCCCTAGCCCAGGTGGCCTGAGCACAGCACCGGGTCTCCTCTGAGGCTCAGAGGGCACACCGTCCCCTCGGGAGACGCCATGGGCCTGTGCTGAGGGGTCTGGCACTTGGGTATCTGGCTTTCTACCCAGTCCCAGCTGCCCCGGTGACAAAGCTGTTCCTCTTTGTCTCAGGCCAGCGGGGCTGCCCCTCAGAGCCCTGCTTTCCTGCTGTTGACAGGGCCCCAGGGGCGCACAGTCAGGCCGCTCACAGTCCTATGGAGGACTCTCAGTGCTCCCTACACAGCGCTGGCCCCCTCCCCGCCTTATTTTAACCTGACGAACACCAGTTCACTGTCACCCAAGAAGAAAGCTGTGGCCCTGACAGCAGCGCCATGCTGCTCCCCGTCCGGGGTCCTGGCCCAGCCCAGGGGACCGGACGCCCGTCAGTCTTGTTTTTGTCCTTCCCCTGCTTTCCGTTTTAGCGCATCTGAATGTAGACTCAAAACTATTTTTGATTTCAGTCATTTTTTAACTTTAAGAAGGGTGTTATGCTAATTTTTTAAAAGACTTTAATTTTTAGAACAGTTTTAGATTTACAGAAAAATTGAGAGGATGATACAGGGAGTTCGTAAAACCTTTTCGGACTTTTTTTCTTCTCTCTCGAAATTATATTGTTGTCTTAGGAAATAGTTCGGTATTATCTCGTAAAGTGGAGCGCTCACAAACCTTGCAGACCGGTTGCTCTCTTCCTAGGTACGGACGAGGACATTCCTGGCGACCCCATTCCTTGCGTCAAGACGCTCCACCATCCAAATCCTGTCAACAGAAACATGATACATGAATTGTGGTGTATTTACACACTGGGATCTTATAGAGCAGAAATAGCAGGCAGCCAACGTAGGGATGAATCTTAGCTATCTAATGCGAGTGAAAATAACAGAAGGCTGAGGTGTTCTTCCTTCTACTTGGTATAGAAGTGACTTCAAAAAGTTGTTACAACGTTTAGGAACCAGCATGGCTGAAGGCGACCACCTTTGAGGACAGAGCCAGCAGAAGTCACCAGGGAGGGCGACACTGTGTGTGCAGCAGGGCCACCGAAGGGGAGGCTCGGAGCTGGAGGCACAGCCCAGTGAGCCCAGGTGACCTGCACTGAGGTTCCCTGTAGAAAGTCCTCACCATGCCTTCTGGTCAAAGCGTGGGGAGCCAGTGCGGGGGCCTTTCCAGGGCTGGCGAGAGAGAAGCTGGCTCCCTAGGGAGAGGCCGGGGAAAGAAAGACCCTCAACTGGCCACACAAGCATTGAGGTCACCAGAGAGGAGGCCCAGAGTGAGGCAGGGCAGCCTCTCCAAATGCTGCCCCAGTAGAACAAACTGTCCCATAGCCCCATCCAATTTCCAGGCTCACCTAGCAACCCTCATATTTTCCTAAAAATTTTTTTTATTATAAAACAGTGCATGCTTATTAAAAAAAATTTGAAAAATACATAAAGTAGAAAGGAGGACCGAAAATTATCCACGGCTTTAGCACACATGGTCACATTTTGGAGTAGGTCATTTCGGCCTTTTTCCTACTGTGCTCATCATTTTAACTCCCGTCCTTTATCCAAATGCATTTTTCTATTATAAACCCTTTGCAGTCATTATCTTTAATGAATTTGTTTGAGTGGAATCTATCCATCTAATACCTAATACCATCCATCATCTATCTATCCTGTTTGTCTATCCATGCACCCATCTATCATCTATTGCATCTTCACGAAATAGAATATATATTATCTATACGTTACATATATTATATATAAATACAGGGTCTGGCAGAAGTAACGCCTGTGTGAGTGTGGTTGGTAGGGTAATAATATGGGTGTAATAATTTATAGTTTTAATTTGAACACTTTACCTAAAGTGTCCTATGGTGTGCTTGAGTGCGATATTGCTGTGTTACAGAATGGCATGCTTATGATTTTGTAATAAAATATTTTGTAATAAAAAGGGACGTTATTCATGCCGGACCCTGGGTATTCCAATGGCCGTTCTCCAATGGCTCTCTAGTTTGGCTACTTCTAGGTTTTCACTATTATAAGTAATCATGCCAGGAAGATCTTGGTGCAAAAAGCTTCTTCAGTATTCAAATTATTTCCTTAGCAGAGATTCCCAGAAGTGGAATTATTAGATCAAAGGGTTTGAATATATTTAAGGCTCATGGTGCTTCACTGCCAGACCGCTTCCCAAATGCACAGCCACAGCCGCCCTCCGGCAGGCAGCCCGCGGCCACGCCCATCCCCTGGCTGCTTCACGGCACCGGGCGGCTCAGCCTGAGTGGCTTTGGTCACCCCCGGGGGCCAGCTTATGGTAACCAGTGGTGTCGTACAGGGAAAGGAGCTGCTCTTCACTACCAGGTCCTGGGGAAGCTCTGTCCTTCTGGGTGAATTATTAGGCTGCCTATCCGTTGACTATTAGCCTGTTATCACTTCACTCCGCAAGAACCAGTCCCCTGGGCAAGATTATAAAGTGGAGTTCTGGGGTCTGCCGAGCTGAGGCAGAGATCCAGGGATTTAAAGGTCAAAGTGTCCCGCCGGGCGTGTCTTTGCTCCCCCATCACTGCAGCCCTACCTGGAGAAGGGATGTGATGGGAGGAAAGAAGGACATGAGGGGGCGGGCGCTGGAGAGGGCCCCCGTTGAGCAACCCACATACGTTTCACTCCTGTCTCCTTCCCCAAAACAAGATGCAGCTCGTTCAGGCAACCACGGGGAGGCACTGACCTCAGTGACTCTGGCCCTAGGAGATGAATCACGGCTAGACTAGAGCAGGCGGAATAATGTCATTCCCACCGGCCAGTCATCGGTCCCGGGGCGGCCATGTGGTGCAGTTTTGCTCAGGAAAATGTAAGTGAAAGTCAGCTAGGTGGCGCAGATTTGACTGGCATGGCCTTTTAGCCCTTGGCCTTGCTCTCTTTTTCCCGATGGGGGGTGTCGGGGGTGTGGCGGCCGTCTTGTGACTATGAGTAGACGAGCAAGGAGACAACGCGCCGAGGATGGTTGAGCGGCAAGGCGGGTAGAGCCTGGGCTTTGAGCAGCTGATCCGCTCTGGGGCTGCCCGTCCCAAGGCCTCCTGTTGTGAGGGAGACAGCCGCACGTTTATTTATGCCGCTTTGGTTGGCTTTTCAGTTGCTTGCGTTTGATTGCTTTTCTACTGAGATGCTCGCATTCTGTGTGACTCAGGATAAACAGTGGTAGCTGCTATAACAAACATACCCCGAATCTCAGTGACTAAACACAGTTTTGTTTCTCACTCTCATCACAGCCTGATGCAGGGTGGACAGTACTCCTCCAAGCGGGGACTCAGGGATCTCGGCTCCTTCCATCTTGTGACATTACTTTTTCAGCACATGGTCCCTGGAGTTGTCATGGAAGGGGAGGGGAGCATGGACAGCCACGCCCATAAGTTTCTGCCCACAGCCCCTTGGCCAGGACCCAGTCCAAGAACCTCGACTTAGCTGCAAGGGGCACTGGGTAATACAGACTTTCTGTGTGCATGGAAGGGAAGATGAAATGGTATTTGAGCAACCAGCCAGTCTCTATCTGACACTCACCGAAAGGCTAACATCCCAAAGGTGAACGTGCTAGCACCGCAGTTTGCTGGAGGCCCTGCCGGGCATGGGTGCTCCAATCGGGGAAGCTAGCCTGCTCTAATGGGCGCGGCTGAGCTGCGCCGGAAGATCAGCAGTAGGTCGGCAGCACCCAGGGTCAGCTTGCCGGACGCCTAATCTCTGCTTTCCTGGTTTTTCATCCTGTGAAAAAGGATACATTTCCCCAAAGTGTGTTTGAAAGAATAGTAAGACCCTTCCTTCCTTCCTCCCTTCCTCGCTTCCTCCTCCCTTCCTCCTCCCTCCCTGTTTGCACGTTCTGAAGAGCTAGATGACCTGTCGCTGGCTTTGGAGCGGCCTTGTCAGGGGCTGAGTCACCAGGTCAGCTCGTCTTGTCTTAGGTGCAGGGAAGGGGCTGCATGGAGGGCCGATGCCCGCCCATGCTCTGTGCCACCCATCTGTGATTTGTGGGGTGTGAGGCCCGCTCTACTCCAGCTCCTGTCCACCCACTCTCCCTCATCGTCATCGCTGTCCCACCTTGCTGGGGACCCCCCGAGCTAACTGCTTGGCTCTAGGTGTGCCCAAGGCCATGTCAATAGGCCTGAGAGCTGGCCTGCCCTGGGAGCTCCCCGGCAGGCTGGCCCGGGCACGCAGGACGACCTGGCAGGTGGTGGGCTTGCGGAGCAGAGGCCTAATTGGAGTGGAAGGGCTTCTTCTTGTGACTGACGCCAATCCTGACTGGGGTCGGGGAGCCAGCACGGCCCTGCCATGCACACATGTGGCTTCCACTTCTCCGCGTCCCACCGTAACCAGTGCAGCCTTTTGAAAGCACACGTTTGCGTGTATCCCAGCCTTGACTTGCCAGCTTGGCCCGTCATCCTTCGCTGGTGTGCCAGCGTCCCCGCGGTCATTTCTGTATCCACCTCCGCAGGCTCATCTGCACCGGGCCTAGTGTCTCTCTGACTATGTGACAGGGAGCATCATGAGGTGGGCTGCCCAGGGTGGGTAGGCCCCCAGGGTGAGGAGGTGGGAGCGGGCTGGCGGGGGAAGCACGATTGCTCGGGTCGTGACTGCTGGGCCCAGACTCCCAGCTCTGCTAAATCGGCCGGTGCTGGCAAGGCTCCAGCAGTTTCGGAGCAACAGGAAGTCTGGGGGGGAGGCGGGGTGTGGGAGGGAGTGGAGGACAGGACTCCCCCTGGCCAGCCTCCTCTCTTGTCTCATCCTCTGCCCTTTGTCCGAGCTGCCCATAATTAGCCATCTTTAGCTCCCCATGGGTGAGCGGGCTGTGCTGAAGTTCTAGAAGGCCTGGAGCATTTCTTGCCGCTTCTGGTCCAAGTGGATCTATTTCTGACAGTCTAATTTTGGATGCTCTGCTCCTGGTGTGGGAAGGAAGGCAGGAAGGACACTTAGGGGGCAGGACATGAGGGGAAACCATGACCGTCTGACTTTCAAACCAGGCCTTGTTACGGACAGCCTGCTCCCAGCAGCCCAGCTGTGCTTCCAGGTGGGCTGGCCGGGAGGGGCCGGGGGTTGGCTTGGCAGAGACCAGGTGGAGCTCTTGTGTTGAAGAAACTAAAGTGCGATTGCAGAAGTACCGTCTCAGGCCTCCTCGGAAGGATGGAGATGGGCCTGGGGTCTGATGGGCCCAGGTCAACAGCACTCCTGGCCTTTCCTGGGTCCCGTGCGGATTCGTGGATGTAACAGCACGTTCAGGGTCAGCTCCGTGTCTGGCTGAGACGGTGACCCGTCAACAATCGTCCGCAGCCTCTGTTTCTTCCTTCTGTACTAAAGGCTTCTTGGGGGCGAAAGGCTGGGACGGGACTAGAGAGTTCACCTTGGGGGATTCCGGCCAGTGTGGGAATTCACAGGCCGGAGGGCGGTGGCCAGCAGGAAAGAATTTGGGTGGGGGTGGTTGTTAAAAGCTTGTCAGAACAGGCAGAGGTGGTGACAGCCGCATCTCCTGATACTTAGGGAAAGGGTAGGTCTCACACACTGAGTTGGATTCATTGTGTGTTTGTTGGAGTTCATCCTTGGCATGAACTCTAGGACACATTATAAAACAGAAGGGAAAGTGGGGATCGTGAAGAAGCCTGGTTTGCTGGTTGTTGCTTTGTTTATTTACTTGTTGTTTATTCACAGTGAACCGATGGCCGCCCAGAGGGGGACGGTCGTGTGCGTACAATGGGTGTCCCAGGACAGTACCCTGCAAGTGGGCTGTTTTAGAAGTTGGCAGGGTATTTACAGTCCCTCTTGAAATCTTTGTGACCCGCAGAGGGAAATATGAACTGAATGTTGGCCAGTTAAGGTAGGATTGAGTTTGATTGTTCAACCAGCTGTAAATCTCATGAACCTGTGAAATTGCCAGTATTTGACTGTTTTAACCCACGAATGGGTTTTTCGTATGGTTCACCTACTGTTTATTGGACTAGGGGACTCCCTTCCAACACAAGGGCGCGTTATTGCTTTGAGAATCTGCTTGCCCAGAGGAATCAGAGCATCTGGCGCTGAACGGCAGACTGAAAAAAGCTCTGATTCTGGGGCCAGGCGGCTTTGGGTTCAAGTCCTGGCTCCAGCGCTCCCAGGATTCATGAAGAGGCACCTGGGGTGTGCCCGGCACAGAGCCTGCCTGTGGCCGGCTTCCCGCCCCCATCTCTGCTCTGTAGCCCACCTCTGCTGTACCTGGGACGAGGGACTGAGCGGGAGTGAGGCCGGGGGTGTCAGGGCAGAGCTGGAGGGCAGGCGGGGTAGTGCTCTGGGTTTGGGTCCAGGGGCGGAGCTGGTGTCGGAACAGTCTGAGGCAGCCGTGAGAGCCAGAAGATGGGGAGGTGCTAGGGAGGGGACCAGCCTTGGAGGCAAAGTGTGGACAGCAGCTGGGGCTGAAGACATAACCCAGGGCATGCAAGTATCTGTTCTGTCACTTCTTGCCACAAAATGCTGCAAAACCAGCCCCCTGCCCCTGGCTGAGTGGCCCGCCGTGGCAGGTCTTTGCTTTCCAGACTGAGGGGCTGTGAGATGACCGGTGAGCTGCGCCAGGCCGCTGTTTAGGCGGCAGGCTGTTGGTTCTGGGGTCCGGGGTGAAGAGAGAGCAGCCACCTAGGGCTTGCTTTCCTCAAGGGGCAACTGAAAACATGCCATGGCCTTTAAGGCCCAGGCTCCAGAATGGAACCCTGTCACTTCTACCCAAGCCCATTGGTCAGAGCGAGCCAGACGGCCAAGCCCAGCATGAATGGGGTGGGGAGGGGCGTGCCTGCGGATGGGGAGCGAGCGAGCACTGAGCAAGCACGTGTCTCTGCACCCCAGCACCGTAGTGAAGCCCGGGGCAGAGTGTGCGGACCCTGGGACGACAGCCCAGGATGCTGGAGAACACAGTCGAGGTTCCCCGCACTGTGCGCCCACCGTGGGCCCCACACACTGCTACCAGGCGGTGTCATCCCCCTGTGTTCTAGTCGAGGACGCCGAAGGCTGGCTTGTCCTGGCCCATGAGGCATTTTAGGCAGGGCCAGGCGGGCTTCCGAGGCAGGCGGGGGAGCCCCGTGCTGACCAGGCGAGCCCGTGACCTTGGGTGTGGGGGATTCCAGCTTCCAAGGCTGCGAAGAGGCACCTGGGGGCAGACAGGGCTTCTCGTGGTCCCACAGAAAAAATGGAGTTCCGCGCCACTCTGGTGCTTCGAGAGGCAGGCCGTGGGCTTGATCATCTACCGTGTGGCTGAGGGAAACACCCTTAGGCACCTTCACGGGGTCTGCCAAAACAGCTGGCTGCAGGGGAGTGCGGGGTGAGTTGGGATTCTTAGGGTAGAATGAGTCATGGGGACGACATCACCCTGGCCCGCGGGGAGGGGCCGACAGCGAAGCCGCCATTGCTTTTCAGGGTTCTCCTCCGCTGCGAGCCCGGCCTGCCCCATGGGAGGACAGGCTCTTTACGTCCTCCGCCCGTTGCTGAGGACGCCTTTGCCCGGAGCCATTAGTCTTGCTGGGGCGGACGGCACTGCTCTGGCCAGCACGTCCGGCAGGAGTCCTGGGCTTTCTGGTGGATCTGCCACGCAGGTCGCCCGTGGAAAGGACCTCGCAGGCCCAAGCCTCCAAGCAGGGACATCTGTATTCATGAGGAAGTTGACGACCCCATGCCTTTGGGCTATAAAAGGGCCTTCGTGGGAGGCCCACAAAACTTCCAAATTAATATTCAGCCAGGGCCTAAGTGTTGGGGAATGAGGTGCCGTTTGCCTCAGGTTTGCCTCCAAAATGAGGCAAATTAAGGTAATGAATTCTCGCAGCTCGTTTGCATACACGGCTAATTTGATTATAGAGGGAAATGCTGGAAGAGGCAGTGTGGCGGGTGCCCGCGTCTGGGCCTGACCTATTTTCTGGGTTGTTTGCGTTTGCACACCTCTCTCTCCAGGAAGCTCTCAGTGCTGTGCTTTAGCACAGATGCCGCTGGGGCCCCAGCCCACACCGAGACCAGCCAATGCCCCAGGGAAGGACACAGGGTAGCCGTGAACTTTCTGGATGCCCTGTGCTTCTGGCAGCATCTGACTCAGCCAGTGACCTTGGGAAGATGTCTTGACCTAACAGCTCAGCCCTGAAGCTCTTCCAAAAACACATCCGTGTGCGTGAGCTGGAACCCAGGGGGCCCGCCCACAGCCCGCACAGCCTTGTGGGGGAGGCGCACATGCCCAGCGGCCCTCGCCGACGCAGGGAGTCACTCTGGAGGCGTCTTTTGGTCCCCCGTCTGTGCTCACCTTCTCTCTTCTGTGGAGTAGGCACAGTTCCAAAGTCTGGGGAATGCTAACAGGGAGGGGTGACCCCACCCTCGATGCATTTTCATGCCACCACAAGATATGGAGCATTAAGCACTTTGCTGCTGTGACGATGCCCCAGACGTGAGGGGTGCAGGTGCCCACGGCTACGCGGGAAGGGCCAGAGCTGGGACTGCTTCTGGGGACACACGCCAGCCCTGCCCCCAGTTGGTAGTCAACACTATTGCCTTCGCCGACGAGCCCGGAGGTGCTGGCTGCTCGCCGAGGCCCCTGTGCCTTCTGTGCGTGCTGTCTGCGCCGTGAACGGGGCCCCCCAGGCAAAGTGCCACGTGCAGTGAGCAACCTGAACCCGTGTGTGAGGCCACCTGGCCCGTGAGCGCGGGCTCAGGTAACAGACTCCCTGGGCTGGAGTCGGGGTCCTGCTCACTGTTCGCTCGGAGCAGTGCTCAGCCTAAATGAACCACTCAGCATGTTTAGCTGGTACTGTTACAAGCTGAGAGGATGGGCGTGTCCCGGCTGCCTGGGGCTCTGAGGACAGTCCCCATGTTACTTACAGGTCTTGGCTAACAAGGTGAGCCCACGGTCCCCTGAATGTGAGATTCAGGGCTGGGAGGAAGGATGACCCTGAATCTTTTCAAATGGTCTTCCCGATAATTCCAGCAAAAACAGCCCAGGCCCTGCTTGGGTGCCAGGTGTCCATCCTCAACCAGCATTTAAAGGGGGAAAACCCTCCAGACAAACCCAAACTACCCACGTCCCCATCTCTTCGTGTTTTCTGTCCTGGCTCCTGTGTCCCTGGCTTGGGTCGTTCATACCTGGTGAACTTGACCTCGTCCGTTCTGGCTCTGTGGCAAGGCCCTGGTTCCAAGGAGGCTTCCTCTTGGGCCCTGCATGGGAGGAACCTGTTAATCCTTTCCCCTCCGGGCCCCCCGACGCTGTGCTTGGGGCTCCCCATGGGCAGCAGATTCCTGCAGAAACCTCAGTGTGGCCCCAGCTCAGGTGGGTGAAGGGACAGGACTTGTGCCAGTGCCCTGGGACATCATGGGGCTGCTGCGTGTGTCCTCCTGATCCTGGCTGCTCTGCATCTTCAAGTTCCCAGCTCTTCTAACAGGGGGCAGGGGCTGGGGGGTGTGGCGAAACTGAGCCCAGATAGGCACTTCTGGGGTTTGAGAAGTAGCTGGACAGGGGGCGTACCCCCTTCTGCTGTCCTAGGACGCGTGTTAGCTCCTCCAGATGCTGCCTCACCAGGGGCCTTGGGGACTGAAATTCCTGAAGGAAACAGAGATTGCTCTATAAAAATACCCTTTCTAAAATAACAGCTCCTGTGTCTGGCTTCCCTCCCTGTCACAGGCAGAGGAGTGCGGACTCTGGATTTGGGAAGACAAGTGTCTGAGCGGCGCTGGGAAGACCGGGGGTGGGGCACCGACCATGGGAGTCCCGGAAGGCCCTGCTTGGGAGCCAGGTGTCTGTCCTCAACCAGCATTTAAAGGGGGAAAGCCGAAGTGTCAGCTTTGAAGGATAGTGCTGGAGGAGGGGGACAGTGGCCAGTCACATGCGGCGCCTTTCCCCCCATCCTTTTGACCTGTCTCTTCCCCCCCCGTGTATAAGTGGCTGAGAGAGCTCCAGAGTC
>PVJD01012559.1:0-39005 GCA_004026545.1 Mormoops blainvillei | reverse complement strand
TTTATTTATTTATTTTTAGAGAGAGGGGAAGAGAGGGAGAGAAACATCAATGTGTGGTTGCCTCTTGCGTGCCCCTCACTGGGGACCTGACCTGAAACCCAGGCATGTGCCTTGACTGGGAATCGAACCGGCAACCCTTTGCCTCACAGACCAGCACTCAATCCGCTGAGCCACACCAGCCAGGGCAAAATGATTATTTATTAATGTTACCAAAGAATCCTTTGTTGTTCAAAAGGATTCACTCAAGGGTTCCTTTAAATAGTGCCTTTAAATGTTTGTTTATAAACTATTAACTACTTGACAGAGAAGCAGGGAAACTTAAACTGTTGGGAGCCACCTCCAGTTGAAGATTAATCCAAAATGTAGATAAAGCCACTCTCTGATTATAATGTAAGTCAATGAGAAAATATAATTAAATTCATAAAAATTTAATCACCACAAAACTCTTCAGGAGCATATCTTTTGCTAGAAAGGAGGTACACACCTGTGAAGTATTTCTATCGGGCCTGCAAATCTTTCTCAAAGTTATCGCCCCACAAATCTTTACTCAGCCGGTGCACTTCTCATGAGTTCTGTTCATAATTGACAGTGCTTCACGGCTTTACGTTTTGTTCTTTCTCCCAGTACCTGGCAGATGGCCTGGATCACAACAGGCTCCCTGTAAGTATTAGCTGATTTGATGTGAGACATTCCTTAAACAGTAGGCCAAGATACGGACAGTACACATATGGTTTGTGTGCGGTTGTGTTAAGTCCTGCTACGATTTTCAAAGTCATTTTTGAAGCCACAATTAGGATTTACACCTCTAGGCAAAGGGAACATAAACATCGACATAATAAATTCAAAGTTCTCTCAAGGATAGTTCCCTCAGAACTCCAATTCAGGTGAGGTAGAAGAGAAGGCAGATTCTTGTATTTATTTATTATGTTTTTACTCATTTATACACTTTTATTGGACAAACATAGACACAGAAAAGTGCATGTAACTATAAAACCTAATGAATTATTATAAGGTCAACACCCTTTTAAGTGACAATCAAGTCAAGAAATCGAATCTTGCCAGTTACTTGAGAAGGCCCAAGGCTGACAAAAAGACTCATTCTAACCTCAATTACTTACCTCTCTTCCTTTCAGACTTTTATAGTAATCACTTTCTTCTATTTCTTTATAATTTTATCACTCAACTGTCAACTCTGTATCCTTAAATGCTGTAGTTTAGTTTTGCGTTTTTTAAAAAGACATGTCTAATTAGTATTTTGATCCGAAGGAACCCCCCCTCCATCTTTGCCCTTTTTTGGGGGAATTTATTCATTGAAGAATTTGAGTCATTTGATCTGTGAAGGTTTTCACAATCTGTATTTTGCTGATTGCATCCATATGGTTACTTTAACATCTTCGTCTGTCGTCTTGTTTTAACGTGGAATGGTAGTTGCATCTGGAGCAGTCGTTTTTTATTAGGGGGTGCTTTTGCACCCTTGCCCAGGGACATATGGTAATGAATGTTTAGACACTTTTTATTTTTACAATGGAGTGGGTGGTGCTACTAGCATATCCAACAATGCACAGGACAGACCCTCACAGCAAGAAATTATTCAGCTCCAAATGACATTAGTGCTGAGGTTCAAAAATCCCAATCTAGAAATTTTTTCACCTTCAGCTTCAATTTTTAAAAAAATTTATTAACAAAGCTATAAGTAGTATGATATTGGATAGTTTATCAGCAGGCACAGAACAGCTGGATAACTGGATATCTCAATTTTTATGATGTTAACAACTTTAGATGCTCAGTGCCTAGATTACTATTTGTAAAAGAGTGATGTTATAATGTTTTAATTTCTTTTTCATTTATTAGTTGAAATAGTTATCTATTTGGTTAACTAGTGGAATAGTTGATCAAAGAAAGGTAAGATAAATACTTGATTTTTTTTTTTTAACATACAACAGTCCAAAACCTATGGGACACTATGAAGGCTGTCTTGAGAAGAAAGTTCATAGCAATATAGGTCTACCTAAAAAAGATAGAAACATTTCAGATAAACAGGCTAACCCTAAGTCTACAAGAACTGGATACACAACAACAAACAAAGCCCAGAGCGATAGAAGGAAGGAAATAATCAAGATCAGAGCAAAACTGAGTGACATAGAGACTAAAAGAACAATTCAAAGGATCAATAAATCCAGGAGCTGATTCTTTAAAAAGATAAACAAAATGGACAAGCCTTTAAGCAGACTCATCAAGAAAACGAGAGAGAGGACCCAAATAAATAAAATCAGAAACGAGAAAGGAGAAATTACAACTGATATCACACATACAAAGGATTGTAAGAAATTACTACAAAGAACTATATGACAAGAAATTTGAAAACCTGGGTGAAATGGGCAAATTTCTAGAAAATACAATCTTCCAAAATGGAATGAAGAAGAAGCAGAAAGCCTGAACAGACTAATAATAGCTGGTGAAATTGAAGCAGTAATCAAAAAACTCCTGGCACACAAAAGCCCTGGACCAGATGGTTTCACAGGAGAATTTTACAAAACATTTAAGGAAGAGCTAACACCTGTCCTCAGACAATTCCAAAGAATCCATGAAGAGGGAAGACTCCCAAACTCTCTTAATGAGGCCAGCATCATCCTGATCCCAAAAAGAGATAAAGATACAACAAAGAAAGAAAACTACAGGCCAATATCGCTGATGAACATAGACACTAAAATCCTCAACAAAATATTGGCAAACCGCATCCAGCAATACATTAAAAAGATCATCCACCATGATCAAGTAGGATTCATCCCAGGGATGAAAGGGTGGTACAATATTCGCCAATCAATAAACATAATACATCACAAACAAAAGGAAAGACAAAAATCACATGATCATATCAATAGATACAGAAAAAGCATTTGGTAAGGTACAGCACCCATTTATGATAAAAACACTCAGCAAAGTGGGAATAAAGGGGGCATACCTCAACATGATAAAAGGCTATATATGAGAAATCTACATCCAACATTATACTGAACAGGCAAAAACTAAAAGGTTTCCCACTAAGACTGGGAAAAAGATGAGGATGTCTGCTTTCACCACTTCTATTCAACATAGTATTAGAAGTCCTAGCCACAGCCATCAGACAAGAAAAAGAAATAAAGGTCATCCAAATTGGAAAGGAGGAAGTAAAACTCTCATTGCTTGCAGATGACATGATAGTGTACATAGAAAACCCGATAGACTCCACCAAAAACTACTTGAAATTGTGAATTTGGCAAAACAGCAGAATACAAAGTCAATATTCAGAAATCACAGGCATTTTTGTACACCAACAATGAACTATCAGAAGCAGAAATCAAGGAAATACCCCATTTACTATAGCAACGAGAAAAATAAAGTAACTAGGAATAAACCTAACTAAGGAGGTGAAAGACCTGTACTCAGAAAACTATACAATCCTGAAGAAAGAAATTAAGGAAGACACAAACCAATGGAAGCATATACCATGCTCATGGATTGGAAGAATTAACATCATCGAAATGTCCATACTACCCAATGAAATTTATAGATTTAATGCAATCCCTATTAAAATACCAATGACATATTTAACAGATATAAAAAAACATTTCAAAAATTTATATGGAATTATAAATGACTCCGAATATCTGCAGCAACTTTGAGAAAGAAGAACAAAGTAGGAGGGATCACAATACCTGATTATCAAACTATATTGTAAGTCCACTGTAATCAAAACAGTCTGGTACTGGCATAAGAACAGACACATAGATCAATGGAACAGAATAGAGAGCCCGGAAATAACCCCATGTTTCTATGGTCAATTAATATTCGACAAAGGGGGCAGAAGCATAAAAATGGAGTAAAAATAGCCTGTTCAACAAATGGTGTTGGGAGATCTGGACAGCTACATGGGAAAAAATGAAATTCAACCACCAACTTACACCACACCCAAAAATCATCTCAAGATGGATAAAAGACTTAAATATAAGTCATGGCACCATAAAAGTCCTAGAGGAGAACATAGGCAGGAAAATCTCATATTCCATGCATATATTTTCACCAATATGTCCCCTAGAACAAGGGACATAAAGGAAAGAATAAACAAACAGGACTCAAAATAAAAAGCTTCTGCACAGCTAAAGAGAACAGCAGCAAAATGAAAAGGGAAACAACCGTATGGGAAAATATATTTGCCAATGATACCTTAGACAAGGGTTTGATTTCCAAAATATGTAAAGAATTCATACAACTCCCCTCCAGGAAGACAAACAACCTAATTAAAAAATGGGCAAAGGACCTGAACAGACACTTCTCCAAGGAGGACATACAGAGGGCCCAGAGACACATGAAAGGATGCTCAGCATCACTAGCCATCAGAGATGCAAATTAAAACCACAGAGAGATACCACTTCACCCCAGCCAGAATGACCGTCATAAACAAATGAACAAACAACAAGTGCTGGCAAGGATGTGGAGAAAAGGGAACCCTAGTACCCTGTTGGTGGGAATGTAGACTGATGTATCCCCTGTGGAAAAGATTTTGGAATTTCCTCAGAAAACTAAAAATGGATCTGCCTTTTGACCCAGCAATTCCACTGCTGGGGTTATACCCTAAGAATCCCAAAACACCAATGTTCATAGCAGCACAATTTGCAATAGCCAAGAATTGGAAGCAACCTAAGTGTCCAACAGTAAATGAGTGGATCAAAGAACAGTGGTACATTTACACAATGGAATACTATGCAGCAGAAAGAAAGAGCTACTACCCTTCGCGACTGCATGGATGGAACTGGAGAGCATTATGCTAAGTGAAATGAGCCAGGCAGTGAAAGACAAATACCATATGATCTCACCTGTAAGTGGCGCCAAATCAACAAAACAAACAAGCAAGCAAAATATAACCAGCAACATTGAAATAAAAAGCAACCTGATAGTGACCAGAGGAAAGGAGGGAGGGGGAGAACAGGGGAAAAGGAGGGGAAGGGTCATCAAGGATCATGCAAAGACCCAGCGACAATGCCAAATGGTGGAAGGATTGAGGGTGGGAGGTGGGGATGGGTGGGGCTGGGGAAAGTGGTGGTGGGAAAATATTGACAAAAAAAATAGATAGGGGGAGGCTAAGAATAGTATAGGAAATTGAGAAGTCAAAGAACTGATATGTACAACCCATAAACATGAACTAAGAGGTGTTGGGAAGATGGGATGGGGTGCATTGTGGCAGGGATAAAGAGGAGAAGAAAATGAGACAACTGTAATAGCATAATCAATAAAATACACTCCCTCAAAAAAAGAAAAGAAAATACTCAATTTTCCCCTTCCTTTTATAGTTTTCAAGATAATTGGTTTCCTATTACTTTCCAAAGACAACACAATAACAGTAATATTAATGTATTGTTATTATTAATATATTATCTGTGCATCCTGTAGAGGTGCTGATCCCATGTAGGTCCTGTGGGTGGCACTAAGTTGTCCTCTCCTTATATTGTTTTGTGGGAATACTCGTTACCTAGTTTGTTATCGAGGTTGTCCATGGAGTTTTCGTTTTGCTGACTTTGTCTGGTTTTATGGAGGAGATTTGAGTAGAGTAAAAAAAATATACCATTACTGCCATTGTATTTCCAGAATCCCTTACATTTATTTGGTACCACATGATTGGGATTTAGACACTTTTCAATTTATTTTAAGCCTTTGCTACACAGACAAGTATTTACTTCTGGAAAGAAATCAATTCAGGGTCATGAAGAAAGGACAGGCTTTGGAAGTAGGCTCAGCATCCAAATCTTAACTCCTGTATTCATTATATGTATGCTATCGGATGTATTATTTAATCCATTTGAGCCTCACTTTCTACATCAGTTAAGTAGGGATAATAAGATCTACCTTATATGGTGTAAATAAAGATAAAATGAGATAACGTTCATTTTTCATTAATTCAACAAATATTTCCTGTCCTGTACTAGGTACTGTTCTGGGTCCTGAGTAAATATCAGTGAACACACACAGTGCTCTCGTCTCATGAAGTTTATATGTATATATATATATATAAAGTAGATAGTATGTCTAATGGTGTGAACTGCTGTGGAGAAAAATAAAATAGTGCAGGGAATGTTGGAATTTTCTCAGGATTTAAATAGGGTGATCAGGGAAGATTTCATTTGAGAAGATGGCATCTGAGCAAAGGCCTTAAGAGGGTGACGAAGCAAACAATGGACATCTGGATAAAGAGCATCCCAGGAAGATGGAATTGCAAGTGCAAAGGCCCGGAGATAGGAGAATGGATCCTGTTTCCGAAGAATAACAAAGAAGCTAATAGAATTTAAGTGGAGTGAGTGGGGGACTATAGTGGGAGCTGAAGCAAGAGAGGTATCCTTAGGGAGGGTATTGTAGGGTCTTGGCTTCTGAAAGGACTTTATCTTTTACTCTGAGTGAGGTCGGAAGTCATTGGAGGGTCTTAAGCAGAAGAATGACACGACTTACACTTTAAAAAGAATGATTCCAGCTGCTCAAGAATAGACTGTGGTGGGGCAAAAGCAGTGTCAAGGAAGCTAGGCAAGAGATAATGGTGGCTTCGTCTGTGAAGTAGTGAGCAGTGGTCAGATGCAGAGTGGTCACATTTAGGAGCAGAGCCAAGAGGATTTGCTGATGGATTGGGTATAAGGGGCTAGAGATGACAGGATTCAAGAATGACTCCAAATTTTCTTGGTAGGAGCAATTGGCTTGATGGAGCTATTATATACTGCAGTGAGACTATGGGATGAGTTGGTTTTTGTGGGAATATCAGGAGTTTAATTTGGGAAATGAAAGGTTTGAGGTGCATATGAGATATGTCAGTGGAATTACTGAAGTGGCAGTTGAACATGCTAGTCTGCAGTTCTGGAGAGAGGTCTGGGATGTAGGTCATATTTGGAAGTCATTAACATAAAAATAGCAAAATATGATGATCACAGGAGTGGGTTTAGGTAGAGAAGAGATGAGGTCCTGGAACATTCCAATATTTAGAGGTTGGGGAGATGAGAAGGAACCAGCAAAAAATATTGAGAAATTGTCATTAGAGAGTTAGGAAAAAAACCCCAGGAGTATCTAGTGTTCTGGAAGGCAATGAAGATTGCTTTTTAAGGTAGGAGTGATCAACCGTATGAAATGCTACTCACAGGTCAAGAGAGATGAGTTCTGAGAATCAACCATCAAATTTAGCAATGAGAGGGCTGTTTGTGACTTTGACAAGAATTTTTTCAATGGTATATGTGGGGTAGGGTAGAGGTGGGGCGCAAAGCCTGATTGGAGTAGATTCAAGAAAGACTAGGAAGGCAAATGAAAGCAGGAAGAGTTTCCTCCCCACAGATTTCAGCTATAAAGTAGAGCAGAAAAATGGGGCACCACTTAGAGGGGTATGTGGGGTAAAGACAAGTTTTAAATTTTTTTTTTAATTTTAAAAATGGGTGCATTTACAAATGTTTGAATACTGGTGGGACTGATTCAGTAGGAAGGGAAAATTGATTATGTCGAGGGGGGAGATAATTGCTAGAGAAATGTTCTTGATTAAGCAAGAGGGATGGGAGTGTGTACAAGGGAAAATTTGGCTTTTGATCAGAGCAAGGATAGCTCATCCGTTGTAGCAGAAGAGAGGGTAGATCATGGAGAATTAGATGCAGGTAGGAGGGTAGAACGCGTCGTGAGAGCCTGTGGGAATTCTCTTCTGATTGTTTCTTTGTTTTCCATGAAGCAGGAAACTCCTATCAGCTGAGCCTAAGTACGAAAGAAGAGGCATTGGGATTTGAAGAGAGAAGAGAAGGTATGAAATTGAAGTCCGGTGGGAGAGTGAATGGAACTATAGTGGGATGGTCAATCTTACTAAAGACTTTCTTGAGGTAATCATGAATGTTGCGGGAGACCAGTCACTATAGTTGTGATTTTTTCCCTCTGGCAATTGTTTTGGTTGTGCGGTTGCAGGTCTGGAGTCAGCAGAGATGTGGATATAACAAAGTGTGGGGTGTTTTCTAGGTGATTATGATAAACAAAGAAAAGAACAATGGAGTTGACAGTGGATGTAAGGGGGTGATAATTGACCATGGAGTTTATAATGGGTAAGTAGGAAACTGAGGACATTGTAGGGAGGTAAGAGACAGTGAAAGGGTGGTAGGACCAATGAATTGGGCACATTTGTTGGGGAGAAGGATAATTGGGAGACTGCGTACTGGAGAGAGTAAGCCAGAAAGATAGGAAGTGGTATTTGGGGAATAGAAATGATTGAGATTAAGGTAATGGAACGGTGCTGTTACTGGTAATAACAAAAATCTGGGATTTGGCCGTGAGAGTGGATGGTTGAGGTCAGGCTCAGTGCTTGACACGTAAGAGACTGTCAATAAGCATTCAGTCCCTCTCCTATTCCTTTACTGCTGTTTAATTAGAACAGCGTAGATCTGGGACACTACTTAGCAATTAATTCTCTGTCTTAAAAATGAACCAGAGAATGCAGTAGCACCTGTGAAATCCCTGGTGCATAGCCCTCATTTCAGACCAAGGGTTTGTAATTTATTTTTCATAAGTTGTGGCAGTTAGTCCAAATTTTTGGTACTTGCGCGCATTGCTGAGTGTTAATTGATCCAAACGTGTTTTCTCCCAGAATATGACCTCAGAATCATACTCAACATAGTATCCAGGCCTCTACTACCAACCAGTAGGAGTTGGAATATATGATTTTAAGTCTATTTGTCATCCTTGAGCTACTGATAAGGTAGGTCACGTAGGAATTAGAAATTGTTTTAGTTTATTGATTTTGTGAAACTCAATTATTTTTAAATAAAGGTCTTGAATCATTTTTAATTTTTCAGCATGGGAATAAGTGCTTTCTTAGGTGAGATAGTATAATAGCTTTCAATTTTGAGTAATGACTTTTTAGGTACATGGTTTCTACAGTGCTGTGCTTTCTCTAGGACAGCCCCATGGAAAAATGCTTTTTTCCCCTTCAGATCAGCTTAGTAAAAATAAAATGGTGGGAAATTAGTTTCTACAGGACACTTTTATACCAGATCATTATTATTAGTTAGTGTTTGCCCTAAAGAGTGGCACTAATTTGAAATGTTAGGCTTTGACCATGTATTTTAAATCTTTAAATTATAACCATTCAGATAATTGTATTGGATTATTTTAGTTTTATCAGAGAAAGCAAAATGACTAATGCTTTAGAAACTATTCGTGTTTCACAGTAACTTTGGATTCTAAGTGACTAAAAAACATGAACTGTGTCTGAGTCACTTTGCTTTAACTGTATTTTGGGAGTTGCTTGATTTATTTGATTGCCTTGAACAGAACACATTTGTGTCCTGGTGATGGCTCACTGTTCCCCTGCTTTGACGGGGGTGGAGAACTTTGGGATGCAAAGTGATTATTTTTGGTTTCATTCGTCAAAGGGAATAGAATGAAATTTTTTTTAAAAAAGCATAACTTTCTTTTTTTCCTAAACTTAACTTTCCAGCAATCTCAAAGATGACTGCCTCTTAGCAAAGGATGTTGGTAGAGTTTATTTGATTGCAAAATTATCGGAATAGTTGTTTTGAAAGTTATCTCCTTGCGGCAAGCCCAATTAAATCTCATTTAATGAGTGGAGAATAGTGCTAAGTGCTGTGAGGATTATAGAGAAGTATTATTTACAATTTGAGCACTCAGTTTTTTAGAGTGTAGTTGGGAAGACATGTTGTACTAAGATGAAATGCAACAAACATGCAAAAGACACATTTTCAGTGTTAAATATGAATGACTAATGGTAAGAACTATAGGAGTTCAAAAGGAGGAACCATTGTGGCTTGAGTGGATAGAGGCTGTACTATAGTGAGAACAACCTGGAGCCAGAGACTCTGAAATCAACCCCCTACCCTTCCTCCTAAGAGATGTGAGCTCATGCACTAGTTATTTAACATCTCTGGGCCTTGTGTTTCCTCTTCTGTGAAAGAGAACAGTAGAAAGATCCATCCCATAAAGCGGTACTGTGGATTAAATGAGTTAAGGTACATATCTCACTATGTGTATTGACCCATTTCCCAGTGCCTGATAACAAGGAAAGTTCTGTGTGTGTGTGTGTGTGTGCACGCGCGCGTGCGTTTTCTATAAACCTTAATCTTTTAGTCATTATTAGGATATACAGCGCTCTAGAATTGTGTTTGGAAATATTAACTTCATTGAAAGTCGGCTGATACCTTTATTGCTTTTGGTGGGGGCCGTTCTCAAGGAACTCTTGGTGGGGTGGGCATTTCCTCTTCCCGATCATGGGCTTCCGGCTATGCCAAATGGCGCTGGCTATAAAGATGGTGGCTGGCTGGGAAGATGGCAGCTATGCACAGATCTGGGAGGTCCTTGTTCTTGAGGATCATGTACCATATGGTGCTCTGGGTACCCCAGGCATTCTTACTGATGGTAGTCTGCACGTAGGAAGTGACCAACCTTCACTGCCAGGATCTCCATTACATGAAGCCCACCACACCTCTGCAGTCATCCACCATCCACTCCATGTCTTGCGGCGAGTCAGCCCATCAAAGCAGAAGGAGTTGTGGACCTTTGGATTATTGGGTTCGGTGTTAGTAGTCTGCTTGTTCCTCTGGATCAGGAAGCTGGAGCAGTTCTGCATCACCACCCACTGCAGATGAGCCGACACGGCGGCAGCTCCTCGCACTGCGGCGGCTGGAGACAGAAAGAGGTAACTTAATTTTTTTTTTAATTAGTAAAATAATTTCCTATAGTTTTGAGAAAATCATACTTCATTGCTCTCTATTCCTTTTCCTCTTCTCTTTTCTTCTACATTTCTTAGATCTTTCTTCTTCACCCAGTTTGCTTCTTTCTCGGTATTTGGTCTCTGTCTATATATCTTTCTCTGATACCCCTCCTCCCATTTCCATGTAACATTTAATATTTCGTAAGAAATCAGCCAAGGATCAGTAAGCATCCATTCAGTGGTGTTTTGCCATCCATGGAAATAGGGGAGTGTGGTAAAAGTCTTCCTCAAATGGTGGCTGTAATCCACCGACCAGTCTGCAGACTGACTGCCCCTAACACTGCCCTCTTCTCTTTGGCTGTGGGCTTTGAGGTGCCTGGGGGCCGGGTCAACCAGCTGACAGCTCGGCTCTAGTTTTCTTTGAGAAGTTTAGGCCCTTAGTGACGGACTCAAGTTCATGAAGCAATGTCACCAGCGTTTCAAAGGCTCACTGTGTGAATACACCAGTGTGACATCAATAATGACCTGCTGTATTGAAAATGGGGAAGATTCTTCCGCCCATTCTCCAGTGTGACACTCAATTAAGAATTCCTTCGCATATTTTTTCTTCCTGTACATTAGCTTTCCACACTGCTTTTTTTCATTGGTATGGCTCCTTATTATTAAAGATAATCCCTAAATATAGCCCCAGTTGTTTGGATAATGCTCCACCGTGTTAGTGTTCCACACCAATATGTTATTTTTTTATTATTGGTCATTTAAGTTGCTTTTCAAGTTTTCCACTAAAAAATACTCTAATCACAGTTTTGTGAATATATCTTTGTCCAAATATCAGATTACTGCTTTAAGATAAATTTCTAGATGAATGGAAAAAGATGTGATACATACACACATAATAGAATTTTATTCAGCTTCGGGAAAGAAGGAAATCCTTCCATTTTTGACAGCATGGACGGACCTACTTTGACGGTATTATGCTAAGTAAAACAACCCAGTCAGAGAAGGACAAACACTGTATGATATCACTTACATGTGGGGTCTAAAATAGCCAAACTCATACAGAGTATTCTGTCCTACTTACCAGGGGCTTGGGGTGGTGGGACTGGGAGAAATGGGGACATGTTGATCAATGCGTACAAACTTCCAGTTGTAAGTTGAATGACTTTTGGGGTTCTAATGTACAGCATGATGTACATTTGAAAAGAGTAAGATCTTTTCCATATAAAATAACTCCATATAAAAAAAAGAGTAAGATCTTTTTTTTTCCATTTACAGTTTACATTCAGTATTATTTGGTATTAGTTTCAGGTGTACAGCATAGCGGTTAGACAATCATATACTTTGCAAACTGTTCCCCTCGATATTTCCAGCACCCACCTGGCACCATTCATAGTTATTACAATATTACTGACTATATTCCCTATGCTGTACTTTACATCCCCATGACTATTTTGTAATTACCAATCTGTACTTCTCAGTCCTAAGGGAGTAGATCTTAAATGTTCTCAACACAAAAAAGAAACAGTAATTATGTGACCCGATGGAGGTGTTAGCTAACAGTAAGGTGATAATCATTTCCTAACATACAAGTGTATCAAATCAACATGTTGTATACCTTAAACAATGTTATATCTCAAAAAAAAAAGTAAAAAGTAAAAGGTAAAGATAAATATATAGAAATAGATTTACTGGGTTAAGGAATATGAACATTTTAAAGGATTTTGCTAAGTGTTGCCCAGTCATCTTCCATAAAGTTGAGCCAAGTCCCTCCCCAGCTCTGAGGAATATCCACCTCCGCCTTATTTTGTTAACGGTTGCTAATTTGATAAATGAAAAGGATATCTCATTGTTATTTTAAATTATAGAATTTATCTTTGATTACTAGTGAGACTGAATATTTTTTAAATTATAGTTTACATTCCATATCATTCTGTATTAATTTCATTTGTACAGCAAAGTGGTTAGACAATAATATACTTTACAAAGTGTCCCCCCCTAATATTTTCATTACCCACCTTGCCCCGTATGTAGTTATTACAATATTATTCCCTATGCTGTACATCCCTGTGACTGTTTTGTGACTACCAATTTGTACTTAATCTCTTTACCTTTTTCCACCCAGCCCCCAAAACTCCCTCCCCTCTAGCAACCATCTGCCTGTTCTCTATGAGTCTGTTTCTCTTTTGCCTGTTCATTTATATTGTTCTTTAGATTCAACATATAAGCGAAATCATATGCTATTTGTCTTTCTCTGACTTATTTTACTTAGCATAATACCCTCTATGTCCATCCATGCTGTTGCAAATGGTAAGATTTCATTCTTTTTTTATGCCTGAGTAGTATTCCATTGTATATATGTCCCACAGCTCTTTCTTTATCCACTCATCTATTGATGGGCCACTTGGGTTGCTTCCATAGCTTGGCTATTGTAATTAATGTTGCAATGAACATAGGGGTGCATAAATTCTTTCAAATTAGTGTTTTGGGTTTCCGTAGATATATACCCAGAAGTGGAATTTCTGGGTTAAAAAAGAAAGTTCCATTTTCTCATTTTTTGAGGGCCCTCCATATCGTTTTCCATTGTAGTTGCAACCAATCTGCATTTCCACCAACAGGGCACAACTGAACATTAAACATTTTTCTAGTAAAATAAATCCTCGGAGTCCTTACTTAATTGTTGTATATCATCTATCCAAAATAGTTTTTCTTTGGTTCTTTAACAACTATTATTTTAGAAACATACAAAATCATCAGACTTTGAATCATCTTCTCCCTTATCTCCTCCGATGTTTATAATGTCAAACTTTGTTCTGTTTCTATTACATCCACACTTAAAAAATATAATTATACCTAAAGGGATCATTTATGGAACTGGCTTTAACAAAGTGCGTAGGATGGAGAACCTTCTTTTTACTATGGAAGGGATCGGAGAAGGCTCTCGTTAGCCTCTCTCTCTATCTAACGTGTGGTAGTAGCAGGTGGAGGACCTTAAAAAGTTGGTTCCTGGATCTGTAAGACATGATTCATCTCTTTTCAGCTCAGCCACATTTTTCCATCCTCCGTATCCTTAGGCAGAAAACTGTGGTTTAAACATGGCATCCCCAATGAGTCAGGAAATGACTTCATTTCTTACTGAAGTGCTTTTCTCTCTAATGGGAAGCCTTGAAATAGATGTGCCTCACATCCCTGCTGCAAGCCTTCGCTGTCATTTAGAGGAGTTATTGCTCTATCAGAACTCACGCTGAAGCCTATTATTCCAGGGAGAGAATTCTGTTATAAAGAAGTGATTTGTTATTTTAAGACTTGGCAAACAAGCACATGAGGGAGAAAAAAAGTTCATTTGGAGAGATGGCAATAACTCTCGGTGAGGTGTGCTTCTATTATACCTTACTTGGTTTTGTTTTACAGAAAGGGCCAGTATTTGGCACGAGCTAAAATTCTGTAAAACTAATTTAGAGCAGGCTTAGCCAGCTTCTGCTCATTGCCCTTGGAAATAGACTGCCTTGTCTTTTATACACCTACATGTGATACTCCTTCTGTTACCTAAGTGGGACAGGTTGGAAGAAATACCCGATAAAGCAGTGCGGATGCCTTGTGATCATAATCAGGAATTGGTGGAAATTGACACATGACAAAATAATCCGTGCTAAGTTTTCCAAAGCCATGCTCTGTCTCCACCAGTGATTGCCTGTGCTGACTTATCATTTATTCCAAGTCTCATTGGAAGCAATTACAGACATTTTAAAACAGGCAGTCAAAATAACAAGTCATTTAGACTGGCAATTATATATTATATGTAGTTGTCCTTTCTATTAGAAGATGACACTATTGATGCTACAGCCTCCTCATGTAAAAAAATGTGGCTGAAAGACTGAAGTGTGACTGTCAGAGCCTTTCCCTTGGATCACGCATGCCGCCTGTCATTTTGCTGTGAACTCAAGTGGCAGGCTGCAGGCGTCCTGGCTT
The DNA here is from genome assembly GCA_004026545.1 of Mormoops blainvillei. Classification (NCBI taxonomy): domain Eukaryota; kingdom Metazoa; phylum Chordata; class Mammalia; order Chiroptera; family Mormoopidae; genus Mormoops; species Mormoops blainvillei. The sequence goes on along the minus strand of PVJD01012559.1, from coordinate 24,334 downwards.
TTCTTCTCCACCTCTTAGCCTCGTGGTCAGGGTCTAATTAGGCATTACGAGCAGGCAAAGAACGTATTTACAAAGTCTGTGCATGCTGGAGATGGTTTTGAGGCCTCGGTGAGGGTGATAGGCTTCTGGGTGGTTCTTGAGCTTTGACCCACGGGGGCTGCAGTTGGTTCGGCAGGCGTTTCCTTTAGGGTAACAAAACAGGGAAGATTTTCCTCTGAGCCTGGTGTCCTTCATAACTTCAAATCCATCCATGTCTTTAGTGGAGGCTGTGAAGACATGGGATTTCTTTGTTAAATTCATATTTGTGAAATGTGGCAGTCTCACTGTGTTTAATGTGTTCGGTTGATTTGCAAAATGGGCTCTCTCCTTTAAAAAGTCAAGTTTAAAGGGCTGTATCTTTCGCTGAGAGGCTGAGTTAATAAGGAGCAGCTGGGGTCGAGTGACATCATGTGCCACCTGCATGAAAGGCTGCTCAGAGGCTCACACCAAAAGAGAGTGCTGCAGAGAAGTGGGTTTCAGACCTCTTATTTATTTATTTATTTATTTTTGGTATTTTTTTTTGTGAAGGATGATTTTCCCCATTGAAATCATTTGCCAAACCGGAAAATGTATCGCGGATATCAAACTTTCTGTGGATGAGTGGGGAGCCCAGGACTCATTCAGCTTTCCCATCGTAACAGCCCTTAATGCTTCTCCTTGGAAGTTTGGGGAGCAAGGATGCACAACAAGAATGTTTTTGGCCCTGGCAGGTGTGGCTCTGTGGATTGAACGCTGGCCCGCAGACCAAAGAAAGGGTCGAGGGTTCGATTCCCAGTCAGGGCACATGCCTGGCTTGCAGGCCAGGTCCCTGGTTGAAGGCATGCAAGAGGCAACCAGTCAATGTATTATCTCTTGCACATGGATGTTTCTTTCCCTCTCTTTCTCCCTTACTTCCCATCTCTCTAAAAATAGATAAATAAAATCTTTAAAAAAAAGAATATTTTTGGTAGTGGGATATGTGTATGCCAGGGAGTTGACAGATGATTTTATTTGGGTGTTGGAAGAAAATGGTAATAATTCTGTTTATGTTTATTTTTCCCTCATTTAAAAATTCTGGTTTTATAAGTGTGATAATATACTAATACCCTGATATATTGGCCCTTATAATTTATAAATAAATGTCATATCTTAGAGCATGCTCAATTTATTTTCCAATAGAGAGACATTATCAAGAGCATTTGGAGACTGCCCATGGAGAAGTCAGGAAAGATGGTTCATGGGCACAGTGTAGGTGGTTTATGGGCAAAATTGTAAGAAAACTGGCTGACTTGTTCTTGGCAGAGTGGGCAACAAGACACGGTCACCAGGGGTGGGGCGGGATTTTATATTTGGACTTTGTAGTGTGCTGAATGGCAGCCCCAGCAATATCAGGTCTTAATCCTGGGAAATTGTAACTGTTGCTTTACTTGGAAAAAAGGGTCTTTGCAGATATGGTTATGTTAAGGATTTTTAGATGAGATTATCTAGGTAGTCCCTACATGCTGTCACAAGTATCCTCATAGGAGAGACATAGAGGGAGATTTGACACACACAAAAGGAGAAGGTGATGTGAAGACAAGGCAAGGACTGGAGTTACACGGCCACAAACCAAGGAATGCTGGCTGCCACCAGAACCTGAAAGAGGCAAGGAACTGACTTTCCTAGAGCCCCTGGAGGGAGTGTGGTCCTGCTAATACCTTGATTTTAGCATGGCGATGCCAATTTCAGACTTCTGGCCTCCAGAACTATGCATGAGCCACTTTCTGTTGTTTTAAGCCTACAGGTTTGTGATAGTTTGTTATAGCATCCATAGGAAACTAATAAATTCCTCCTTTTTTTCACAGCACAAAATAAGTTGGGTCAACAGCCCCTAACGTGGTTCTCAAACACAAATGCCATATGGACCAGGGAGGTATTTATTACTGATTCATTTATGGGGGGGTTGGTTTTCCGAGTGGTGAACTCGAGAGGATGAGCTCCAGTTAAAAGTAATAAAATTCAAATTGCTATTAATACTCTATGCTGATCAAACTAAATGAGTCTTCAGGCTCCATGGTTAATTTCTGATATCTTTGAGACTAAGGGGTAAAGACTTGGAGAAACTTGTCACTAAAGCTGAAGTAAATGAAACCCACATACTCTATTGGATGGGTTCCTTTGAGCTAATGGATAATATCAAGAAGCAGAGATAGTTTGACCCCAAAACTTTAGGAGGTTCTATAGGCCACATTCCAAACCGGGCGATGGCCAGATTTTCTGGTACTCCAGGCCATGGGTAAAAGATTCTAAATTTGGAAATTTTATATCTAATCATCTGTTTCGAACTTTATTTTAGTGAAATCATACTGAATGCATTTTTCTGTGTCTTGCTTTTTACTAAACATTGTATTTCTAAGAGTCATTCATGTTCTCATGCATAGCACTGACTTGTGAATTTTCACTGCTGTGTAACATTCCATTGTATGACTTAGCGCCATTAATTTATCCCTTTTATTGTTGGTGGACAGTTACTTCTATTTTGGGACCATTATGAATAATGACCATTCTCATATATATATCCTGATGTGAAGAAGTATGCATTTCTCCATGTTACTAGATAATGTCAAGCTATTTTCCAAAGCAGTTGAACCAGCTTACACTTAAAGCAACAGTGTGCGAGTGTTCTTATTTTTCTATGTCCTTGAAACCCCTTGTTATTGTAGGGTTTAACATTTTTTGCCAAACTGATGGGATGTCTCATTGTGGCCTTAAGTTCCAATTTAGTGAATTGCTAATGACTTTAATCACACTTTCATGTATACATATTAAAGTTTGTATGTATATATGCATGTAAAAATATATAACACATACATACGCATATATATATATATATATATATATATATATACGCACATACACACACACATTTTTTGTCCATTTCAATTCCTCCTTTTTAAGTCAGCTGTTTAAGCTCATTTTCTATAAGTCTGTTCTCCTTTTCCTCATTGATTTGTGGGAGTCATTTTTTTATGTGTGTTGCAAATATATTGTTTCCCATTTTGTGGCTCACCTTTTTACTATTTTAATTATATCTTTGATGAACAGACGTTCTTCATTTTAATGTAGTCGAGTTCATAATCTTTGACTTTATGGTTAGTTCTTTTTTGCCTTTTTCTTATTTCCAAAGCTACTCATGTTGATCACAGAAATTTTAGAAATCAATAAAGAAATAGCCCATAATTCCACCACCCAAAGATAACCATCGTTAGCTGTCTTCTCCACCCCCAGCTCTATTGCGGTTCAGTTGACAAAACTGTATATATTTATAGTGTACGATGAGATGATTTGATATATGTACACATTATGAAATGATTCCTGCAATCAAGTTAATTAACACCTCTATCACCTCACATAGCTACTTTTTTGGGGGTGAGAATGCCTAGCATCTACTCTCAGCAAATTTTGGGTGTACAATACAGTATTGTTAACTATAGTCACCATGCTGTACATTAGATTCCCAGGACTTATTCATCTCATAACTGAAAGTCTGAACTCTATTCCCCCATTGCTAGCTCCTGGAAGCCACTATTCTACTCTCTTTCTAGGAGTTTGACTTTTTGTTTTTAGATTTGACATATAAGTGATACCAAACAGTATTTGTCTTTCTCTTTTGGGCTTATTTCACTTAGCGTAATGCCCTCTGGGCTCATTCATGATGTTTCAAATGGCAAGATTTTCTTCTTTTTATGGGTGAATAATATTCCACTGTATGTATACATGTGTGTGTATTTGTGTATGAGTGTATAATCTCACACTTTCTTTATCCATTCATCTGTCCGTGGACACTTAGGTCGTTTCCCTATCTTGGTTATTGTAAATAAGGTTAGTCTGTCTTTTGATCATTTTTAACAGCATGCATATATATATATTTATATATATATATTTATATATATATGAAACATGACATTCCCTTTTATGAAAGAGAGATCCAGTTGTGCATACTTAAACATTTAGTGACACAGATGAACACATATTCTCTGTTCTCAGGGAGCTTATAGTTTATTAAGTTTGAAAGAGGCAAGTTTGTAAGTATGTGCAGTAAAGTGTTATAGATACTATGCTAGAAAGGTGCACAAGGTAGAGTAGAAGCTAAAGGAGAAGAGGTTGCTTTTACCTGAGTGGTCTAGGAAAGGCATCACAAGGGAGGTGCCCTGAGGTGAGCAGCTGGGAAGAAGAGACAAGGAACACATCCAAAGGTTACGGAGGCATGGTGAAATCTGTGATGGTCAGAGAATTGCAAATTGTTGAATGTAGCTAGAATGCGAGCTGGGGGTGTGTGTGAATAAATTCAATCTGGCCGAATTGCATTATTCCTTTCATATTTTGCTAGATGCTGTTTGATATCTTTTGTTTGGGATATTTGCACGAGTTCCCGAGTAAATTTGGCCTGAGTTTTCTTCTCATTTTTTCTTCATCAGGTTATCCTAGCCTCATAAAATAAGGCGGGGGTAGTGCTCCTTTATTCTCTTTTCTCTGGAAGATTTGTGTGCGATTGGAATATTTCTCCATTGAATATTTTGTAGAGCTCATTAAAGGAAACTGGACCTGGAGTTTTCTTTGTAAGAAGACTTTGACTTCAGAATCAGGACCTTTAATTATTAGAGGACTTTTCAGATTTTTTCTTTCTTAAGTCAGTTTTGACAAGCTACATCTTTCTAGGAGTTTACCTATTTATTTAAACTTCAAATGTTCTTAATATCCTCTTCTTTTATGTCTGCAAAATCTGTAGTCACGGTCAATTCTTTTCACATCTGATTTTGGGTATTGGCATTTTCTCTCTTTTTACTTCATCGGCCTCCCCAAAGATTCACCAATTTTATCAGTGTTTTTTAAATTAAATTTATTGGGATGACATTGGTCAGTAAAATTATATAGGTTTCAAGTATACAATTCTGTAATACATGGTCTGTATGTTGCATTGTGTGCCCACCACCCAAGGTCAAATCATCTTTTGTCACCTTGTATTTGGCCCCCTTTACCCTTTACTAGCCCCCAACTCCCTTCCCTCTGGTAACCACCATACTGTTGTATGTGTCTATGAGTTTTGTTTGTTTTTCTTGTTTGTTCAGTTTTATATTCCACATATAAGTAAAATTTGCATTAACATGGATGGGTCTTCAGAATATCATGCTAAGCAAAATAAGCCAAACAGAAAAGGCCAAGGGGCATATAATTTTATTAGTCTTTTGAAAAAGCTCCTGTTCATTACATACTAATTTGTCTTCTCTTTCATTAATTTCTTCTCTTTATTATTTCTTTAGTTCTTCTTTCTTTGGTTATCTTTTGCTCTTTTTTTCCCCCCTAACTTCTTGATATGGATGCTTAGTTCGCTAATTTTCAGTCCTGCCTCTTTTCTAATATAAATATTGAAAACTTGTAAATTTTGCTTTTTTCTCTTTTTTTCTAAATGTCATTTGAGCATGTTGGTAATGTTTTATACAACCAATGCTTAATTATATTAGTTCTCATATTTACCATTCAGTTTGACCTTCATTCTTTTATTATATACTTTCCATTTGGAATGATTTCCCTTTTGCTTGAAATATTCCTTTTAGGTTTCCTTTAGAGGAAATCTATGGTGATATACTTAATCAGTTTTTGTTGGTCTGAAAATATATTTATTTCACCCTCATTCATGAAAGATATTTTCCCAGTGTATGAAATTCTAGAGGGACAGTTATTTTCTTTCATCACATTGAAAATATCATCCCGTTGTGTTCTGGCTTGAATTGTTGAAGATAACTCTTGATCTAACTGCTATCCTTTAAAGGATAACTGCCATTCTTTCTTCTGGTTGCTTAAAAATGTTTTTCTTTTTGCCTTTGACATTCAACCATTTCTTTCTAATATGTCTAGGTGTGGACTTGCTGTTGTTTATCTTGTTTGAGATTCCCTGGACACTTGATCTGTCATCAGTTTTGGAAAACCACACAATATTTCCTCAAACATTGCCTGTGCTTCATTCTCTCTCCTCTCTTTCTTAGAGCAAATATATTTTAGCCCTGATCAGCATGGCCCAGTTGGTCGAGCATCGTCCTGCGGAGTGAAGGGTTGCTGGTTCGATTCCTGGTCAGGGCACATGCCTGGGTTGCAGGCTAGTCCCCAGTTGGGGTGCATGTGAGAGGCAACTGATGGATGTTACTCTCACACATTGATGTTTCTCTCCCTCTCTTCCTCCCTTCCCGTCTCTCTAAAAATAAGTAAATAACATCTTTAAAAAGAAGAAAAAATATATCTTAGAGCTTCTCATTGTATTTTCCATATCTAATTCTTATTTTATTTTTCATTCTTTTCTCTTTGTGTTTCAGTCCCTTTAATTTTTTTGACATATCTATGAGTTTGCATTTTTTCTTCTGCTCTGTCCAATCTGCTACTAAATACATCCATTGAGTTTTTAATTTCAGAACTGTATTTTTTATTTTTAAAAGCTCTATTTTACTTAATCTGTCCCTTTTTAGTATCCTATTGTGATATTTTCAAGTTTGTTATTTATTTCTTTAAACATTGCTATTTTAGTTTCTGTTTCTGACAATTGCAGTATTTGAAGCTGTGCACGTATGTTTCTGCTATTTTTATGCTTTTTAAAGTTAAGTTATTTTGTTTCCCGTGTCCCTTGTCATATTCGACCGCTTATGGTTCCTTGACTTCAAAAAATCATTTGTGTGGTTCTTTGAAGCCTAGGAGGGATGTGCCCTCCTCCAGAGATGCGTTGCACTTGAATTTGCCGGGTCCTCAGACACCTTGACAATCAGAGATGATCTCAAACCAGCTTCCTTGGCTGATTCATCAGTAAATCACTTGAGGGCTTGTCTGTGGCAAAATGTCTTGTGTATTACTTCCCTATTAGTTTTTTCCTCTGCCAAGACAGACATTTGTGATCATGGCTTAATATGTGATCCTGTGAGACTTCCCATGCTTGACTGACCCTGAGCCTTGATTTCTGTCCCCTCTGAACCCAGTGTGTCGTGTGCTATAGGCAAGTGCCCTCTGGGCAACAGTGGCTTTGATGCTCCAGTAGGTACCTTTATGGCTCTGGACATTCTTTCATCTCAAGTTTAGTTTTCATGTAATTTGATGCTTTAAAGGTAGTTAAAACAATTCTATCCATTTTATTCTATTTTCAAAAGATAATTTTGTCTGAATACCCTTGTAATCATTACTGGGAACAGGATGTCCTACTTTGATATTTATATTCCCTTTGAGTGTAGAGTATTGGTGGACTTAAAAGAAAATATTTATTTAATTTCTAAGACATTATTATACATAATCCTTTAAACCTTGGTGGTTTTAATTAATTCAGATTCTTCTCAGTTCTCTTTTCCCCAAATTCAAAGAAACTTACCCACTAGCCATGTTAACTGCCGTTGAAAGGTACTAACACCCTTTCTGTCAGCTTCTAGGATTTCACTATCTTCACCTTAATGCAAATTAATGTATTATATTACTTGGTGGTACTTCAGAAAGCGAAGAATCCATTCTCAAGAGATGGTATGTAAGCCGAGCGCGTTTCCGAAGGATTGGGAGTGAGCAAATAGTGGCCCTCATGGCAGGCCCTTCTAGCTGTTCTAGCAGTAAGGACATTTGTTGGAAGAGGTGGGTGTGGAGAATAGATTAGATGATAGGTTTGGGGGGAGAGATACAACTATACTTGTAAATGTGAACTGATGATGATTTAGTACCTGCCAGGTGCCATGCCAGTGCTAGAGACCTTACAGAGGCAATGTCTTTCAATGAGGTGTTACAGGGAGAAGATACTGAAGCCATGAGTCTGTTTTTTTTTGAGTAGCCCCACACAACATGCATTTATTTTCTCACAGTTTCTGTAGGCCAAGAGTCTGAGCACTACTTAGTGGGGGACCCTCTGCTCGGGGTCTCACAAAGACACAATCAGTGTGTCAGCTGGGCTGTGTTCTTATCCAGAGACCCAACCATGGAAGAACCCACTTCCTAATTCACTCTGATTGTTGGCAGAATTCATTTCTTCTTCTTTTTTCTCCTGTAGGATTCTTGGAGGCGTTTAAAAGACAGAGGGAGAATGAGAGACACAGAGAGACATACAGACAGAGAGGGAGGTAGAGACTAGCAGAATTGGTGCTGCACTCTATGTAATCACATACACACTGAAGCCATCAGTCTTAAACTACTTAATAATTATATCTTGTTGGCGATAGCTCGACTGCTTTAATGCTTGATCCCAAAACCATTTCCAACAACTAAGGGTCAAGGGGAAGTCAAAGGTAAAATGGTCACATCTGACTTTTGATGATAACAGTCATGTGTCTATTCATAAATGGAATGAAGAAGATCTCAAGGAATGACCTCTATTAAAGACCCCTCTGGAGCTTCTAATAAATAGCAGGATGTATTTATTTGAATTTCCTTTTTTTGGACCAATGCCTAACCTCTGCGAAGGCTTGTAAAATTATTAAAGTGCCAAAAGTGAGCAGTAGGAAGGCTTGGATAGTCCTCAGATTGGATAATCATCCTCCAAACTGTCATCAGTTTATAGGATTTATTTTCATGGTGGCAAAAGTGGGAGCTGTAACTTACAGACCTTTTCCTTCCTGGAACCTCTTATGGTGGTAAATGCCACATCTGCAAAAGTAGCTTTGTGTAATCTTTGGTGCTGGCAGCAGGCTGGGTTTGCACCATAAATTCTGAGTGGAAGAAATGGCAGATGCAGAATTAAATGTTAGTCAGTTCAGCTTGTCTCTGAGCAATTGCTTTAGTTTTCAAAGGCTAAAGCCTTCAGCTGTTACAGCACTGATTGGAGGTAAAGAGCTGGCTCTCAGGAGAATACTTGCTGAAAAGAACAGCACTGTGTAGCTTTGCCTCTTTAAAAATTCTGCTGCTAAACCATAGGACGCCCTGCCTCCTTGCTATTTTTGTCCATTGGCAATTTCCCCTTGAAATGTTATCATCTAATTCTCCCCCAGGCTTTACTCAACCATGTGTTGAACTGCTAAATGCTGCTTCAGCTAATGCTACCATTCAACATATACCAATCTCTAGGCAGTGTCTAGAAACTGGAGGAAAAAAAACACCCCACAACAACTCTCCTTTGACCTTTGAGGAAAATAGCTCTAACTGTGAAGACTACAATGATTTTGCTTACAACGGTTTTAGGTAAAGTCAGAAATCATACGGTAAACTTTCAGGACCTCATCAATAGCATATATTTTGTCTTGACAGAACTGGACTCCCTTCAACTTGCTATAATAGCATCACCACTTAGATTTGTGCCCCAATCTTTCACCTTACCAAGTATAATGCTAGACTCTTTAGACATATCCATTTAGCAGTACAATAACCTATGAAAGAAGCATTATTCTTTTCATTTCATGGGAAGAATCTGAATTGGAGAGATTTTTAAATGGTAGCAGTGAGCTTCTAACCAAGTTCAGCATGACTTCAAGGTCTATGCATTTACAGCTCTACCTTGCAGTTCTTGCTGTCCACCAGAAAGAATTTCTCTCCCAGGAATTTTGCAAACTGAGAACAGTATTGAAATCATTAACTCTCTTGGGGGTTTCCTTATGGTGGACTGACTTCTACAGTTTATGATTGGGGAATTGGCAAATGAGCACGTGTTCTTGTTATAGATTTTCCCTGTTTCCTCTGAGAAAGGCAAACATTAAGCCTGTGTATATCATTGGTTGTCCAGGGGAAGAAGTAAAGTCCTGACAAAAGTAGCTGTAGCATGATTAAGAGGAGTTTTAGACTCTTGCTTGGAGATTCCAAGAAGGAAGAGAGATATGTGAAGTAGATCTGGACTTAACTCCTAGCCTCAAATCACAGCTGAACCCAGCCAATATCAGTAAACCCCAACCACCCCACAGATGCTCAGCAAAAAAATAAATGCTTATTGTTGAATGCCATTGAGATTTATATAAATGTTTGTTATGAAGCATTATTGTGGCAGTGGCTAACTGCTACATTATCACTGTGGAATATTTAAGTCTTAGTGATTATATTTCTCAGTGAAATAATCCAACAAATTGAAGTCTTACCATTAGATCAGCCCTCCGATTGAGTTGCTCAGCCATGTGGCATGATCACTTAGCAGGTCACCAAGACTGTCATGGGAAATCTTTATCTTTGGGGAAAAGGGAATGGTAACCTTACTTTTTGAAACAACATGATGACAATTTTTATGCTGGCTCTTTATACTTTTTCAAGTGATATCTCTTTAGTAGTGGTTTCATTTTTGTCAGAGAATGATCATCATCGGCTGTACACGAAAAGGTACTTTTTCAAAAGATTGCTCAAATACACTTAGAAGTTGTTCACAGTGTGGTGGATCCACTGCTTTTTAGACGTTAGTAGCTTTTTGCTCTTCAAGCGCTCATCTTGATTACTTAAGGGTTGTGGTCCTCCACTTTTTCTTTGCAAGAAACTGTTTCTGACGAGAGCATAAAATAAAAGGAAAAATGTGTTTTATTTCTCATGATACTTTAGTATGGGTTTGAACAACAAATTCTAGTCTTGGCAAAGGAAGAAAAAATGTTTCGTTAATCTATTTCAAATTCAGAAGGCATCGCACTATGAAATGTACAGTCTCCCAAGTGACAACAGAGTTGCGTCGGTCCTGGCAGGGCATTGATAAACGGTGCAAATACTTGGGGCTTTTCGTTTTCAAACTCATTCTCTACAGGTGATAATTTTCCAATGTATCATGTAGAGGAGATGAATTACATTTTTGTAGCAACACTTCTGGCGTGGTGTTCTGAGAAATTTAGACCTGTTCAAGTGATTTACTATAATAATTGTAGCAAAGCAAGACATATAAACAACTAAGGGAATAATTAATTTAACATGTGTATGTTTTTTGAAAAGCTGTATGTTTACTCAATGGAATACTACTTGGTCATAAAAAGAAGGAAATCTTGTCCTTTGCAGTAGCATAGATGGACCTGGAGAGTATTATGCTAAGTGAAGTGAGCCAGTCTGAGAAAGACAATTACAATATGATTTTACTTACATGTGGAATCTAATGAACAAAATAAGTTAAACGAACAAAATAGAGATGGACTGAGACACTTGATGTTAACCAAAACATCAAGAAGTGATGAGACAAACTCATAGAGAGAACAGGCTGACAGCTGTCAGAGGGAGGGAGTTGGAGGGCTGAGTGAAAAAGATGAAGGAATTCAGGAAGAAACAACAACTCATAGACACTGACAACAGTATATTGATTACCAGAGGGAAAGGGGTGTTGGAGGAGGTAGAAGACAGTAAAGGGGGGATTAATGGCAATGGAAGGAGACTTGAGTTGGGGTGGTGAACACACAGTACAATGTACAGATGATGTGTTAGAGAATTGTACACCTGAATCCTATATAATGTTATTAACCAACATCATCCCAATAAATTCGATAGAAAATAAATACATAAAAATTGAAAGCAAAATGCCTTGATCAGTATTATTGCTTGAATTGTGTCTCTCAAGAGCATATGTTGAAGCCCTAATCCCTGGTACCTCAGAATGTGACCTTATTTGGAAATAAGGTTGTTGCAGATATAATCAATTAAGATGAGGTCATACTGGAGTAGGGTGAGCGCATGATCTAATATGATGGGTGCCTTTAAAGAAGACTATAAAGAAGACGAGACAGAGGAAGAATATGTTGATGGAGGCAGAGGTTAGAGTTATGAATCCGCACATCAAGGAATGACAAGGATTGGTGGTGACGCCAGAATCACAGAGAAGGGCATGGAAGAGATTTTCCCCTCCACCCTTTCAGAGAGCATGGTCCTGGTGACATCTTGATTGTGAACTTGTAGCCCCCAGAACTGTGAGACAATACCTTTCTGTTGCTTTAAGTCACCCAGTTCATGGTAAATTGTTATGGCAGTCCTAGGAAACTAATCCAATCATTGTTTAGAGTTAAAAACTAATTACCTTAAAAAAAAATCCTCACCCAGATAGGTTTTTATTGATTTTTTTAGAGGACGAGGTAGGAGAGAGAGAAACATTGATGAGAAAGAGAAACATTGACTGGTTGCTTGCCATATGTGGCCTGACCGGGAATTGCACCCGCAAGCTTTGGTGTACGGGATGACGCTCCCACCAACTGAGCCACCTGGCCAGGACTAATTGCCCTTTTGATAGGTGTTAGAGTACAAAGAAATGACATAATACAAAAAGTTATAAAAATAAACAACAACATCACAGAATCATATTTAGACAACACTTCAAAATAACCTTTCTCTTTATACAAATACATAGCTATGGTAGGAATTACACGAAAACCAAGCAAAAACAAAACAGAGAAGAAAACCTAGAGATCACCAAATACCCTAACCCCAGGGTCAGTCATTGTTAAATTTTGTGGTATCGCCTGCCAACACATCCATGTACCAGGTAATATGCCCTCAGCCCCTGCCGATAGGATTATACTATGCATATTGGCTTTGTGACCAGTCCTTCCTTTTAGCATTACATCTTATACATGCCATTTTTAACTCAGAGAAATCAATTATTTATGCTTCTAGTCCTGTATCATGAAGTACTTTTCCAGGTGCTTCCATGGCCATCATCTCATTTAGTAATGAAGGGATATGAATGAAAACAGCCAGGAACAGTGGTGTAGAGTCCGTTGGCTATAAGTTGCAAAATCAAATTGTAGGGGCGAAATATTGATTTACCCTTTGGGTTAAACTGAGGAGTAAGAGGAAGAATTGTAGCTTTTTTTTTTTTTTTTTTACTGTTACTTACTTCCTCCTTTGTCCCGAAGCTTGAGAATCACCTGATAGGGAGCCCAACACCATGGAAAAATAGAAAACTGTGGAGTAAAAGGAGTGCTAATGCTCAATAATCACTCTCTAGCCACGTTGTGCGGTCATTGAAAATCATCCTGTAGATGAAGATCCAATGATATGGGAGAACACTCATTGTACGTTAGCTGAAAATCAGATTACAAGGATGTATGCATCATATGACCCCAATTTTAGAAAGCAATAAAAGCATGGGAAAAAGACTGGAAAAATCGACATGAAAATGTTAACAGTAATTATATTTAGGTTATTGAATTACAGTTAATTTTTTAAAGATTACATAAGAAATGGACCTGGGGGAAAAGTTGCTGAATTCTAAAGAGGTGAAGATGTTTCAGGAATGGACCCAAAATACCAGTATCTTTTATATTTGTACAACACTTCGGCTAACAGATGTAAATGCAGTTGTTGGGTTTGGGGGCTGGGATCTCATTTCCGTTATGTGAGCGGAGTGGTCTCTCCTCTATCAGGGGTGTCCATCCTGCGACCCGCAGGCCGCATGCGGCCCAGGACGGCTATGAATGCGGCCCAACACAAAATCATAAATTTACCTAAAACATTATGAGATTTTTTGTGTGTGTGTGTGATTGCCTGTGGCAATGTATTTAATGTGTGGCCCAAGACAGCTCTTCTTCTTCCAGTGTGGCCCAGAGACACCAAAAGGTTGGACACCCCTGCATGGAATACTAAAGGGTAAAAGTTGAACCTTAGGGTATCAAATGGCAAGTGCTGCGAAAGAAAGAAATAGGGTCTAAATAATAAAACGTATTGTTTATATTTGTTTGTTCAACCGGTATTTACACTCTACTATGTGCTTAGCACTATACTGGATGCTTCGGGGGTTATTAAGGAAGTAAAGGTGTAATGGCTGTAGTCTGGTTAGGGAAGTAAACATAGATACCTTGGCGAATTAGTCCCTTAGCTCCCTCGCTTATATCTCATGACGCTCATTTCTCTTATGAGGACTAATTTGATGTCTGTTTTCCCATTCAGACTGTGATTTCCATGAGGATTGAAATTTATGTACATTTTGTTTTTCTTGGTACCCCCTGAGCCTGACTCTCGATGTAGGCAGGCAGCAAACAGTCGAATGAGCAAATGGGTGACAACGAGAGAGGTTAAGGAAAATAATGTAGGTTGGCGCGGATGGAGAAGGCCTTGTGTGAAAGGTGGAACTTGAACCAGGTCTAAAAAAAATGGCGGGTGTGATTAGGAAGGAGAGATTTTTAGGAATGGTGGGGAAAGAATAGGAAGAGACTGCTCTTGAGAAGCAGATGGAAGAATGAAGGGTCCAAATGACTGAGCTTTGAATTCTGGCTAAACATAGTTACAAGAGATTAACCAAAAGAAACAGAAAGTGGGACTTAGGAAAACATTCCAGAGTGACTGAAGCAAATATATTACAACTTTTCTTAAAAAGGAAAAAAAGAAGAAACGGTCAATATTGTGACTAATTTCTTTGGGAAATATTACTATATCAATCATATTATTTATTTGAAGAATATGATGAAATTTTAAATACATATATAGTTAATTTTCTTTAAAGTTCCAAGAATGTTTGGAGATAGCAGATGTTCTTTGGTCTCTTTTAAGCTGTCAATCCTAAAGGGTAAATCGACTGTATAATTAATAATAATTTTTTCTAATTTGGGGGAATTAATATATTAACTGTTTTATCCCCTCAATAATCCTGTTGTTATTTTCATTTTGCATTTGAGGAAACTGAGACACAAAAAGATTTGAATAACTTGCCCATAGCTATATAGCTAGTAATGGGCAGAACTGGAATTTGAGTTTGGCCAGTTTGGTTTCCAGATCTGCAAGTTTAAACACTGAATTATGCCTCGTTTATACTGTGTTTATACTGTGCCTGTGTGATCAATGGATAGTAGCAGAAACTGTAATAATTAATTTAATATATATTTAAATCATGTATATGAATTTGAAAAGGCAAGAGGGAAGGCCAGGACAGTGGAAGATTAGATTGATATATCAAGGTGGGATGGTATATAAAATGATGATAAGAGATTTTTATGTGAAGTAACATGTTTATTCTTGAATGTTTTTTCAGAGAAACACTCTCTAATGGAAATATAATGCAAACCGCATATGTAATTTAAATCTTTTTAATAGCCAAATTTAAAAAGTAAAAAGGAACAGGTAAAATAATTTTAATAATATATTTTACTTCATTAAATACATTCAATGTGTTATTTTAACATGTAATCAATTATTAGAGGTTTTTTTTTTTCTTACTAAGTCTTCAAAATCTAGTATGTGTCTTACACTTAATGGTATACCTCAGCTTGGACTGGCTGCATTTCACATGCTTGATAGCCACAAAGAAGCTGGTGGCTGTTATATCTGACAGTGTGGCCTTAGCAGACTAAATGTCTTAGGACTGATCCTCAATTTTTGTTTCCATGCATTCTGAGTTCCTTTGCTTTTTTTTTTGCATGCACATCATAGACTGTCATTTAGTTTGTCTAAAAGATTTGATGCGTCTGTTCCAATGCCTCATGAAACCTATTGTGTTACTAGCAGAACCCAGGAATTCTGGGCTTCCTGCTGCTTTTGAAACTGTATACAGTTTTATTTTTGTGTATGGTGAACTGATCTTGTTCCTCAGTGGATCGCTTTTTGGGGGTGTGTGCACAGATGAGCTAACGAGTACGCTGTTTACTGTCTTTCACAGCCCCAACTTCTTTTCTGGAAAAGGAAGCACATTTGGGCTAATGAACTGGATTCACTGGTCTCTTTCTTTTCCTCCACGAAACGCCTTAAAATTGAGTTCTACTTTTATAGGAATTTCAGCAATATTGATGTCTCTTCTGATAGGCTCTCAGGGTCTAGGTCATTAACTTTTTTCCCCTAAGCCTGAGGGATTCATTTCTGTGGAGCCATTATTTTTTCCAAAGCTGTTATACTTCTGTGGTGTCTGTTTGCCAGAAGTTGCCAGAAGTACACTCAGTGACTTAAAACTGGAATGTGAGCAATAATGTGCAGTCTTCATAGGAGCAGATTACTGAAATAAAGTCTGGAAATCCATGAACATTGTATTGATATTTGTGTTAATATCATTCTGTTAGCTGTCAACTCAACAAGATGCGCAGGTTTATTTTAAACATATTTATTTAAATATAAAAATATATTTATAAATAGAGGAATATACATAAAAAGAAAACTTAATAATTACATTCCTTCATTTGAATTTTAGGAAGGTTTTGGTAACTGGAAACATGTCGGGTGTTCAGCCGGGCTCAAGTAAATAATTTACTGAGACTCTAAGCAAATGCGGAAGGAATGTTACTTGTAAAATTAATTTAATAAGACTTTTTTTGGACTAATAGTTTTCTTTTGTTACAGTGAGTGGCATTGACTTGGGAAGAAACTGAAGCAGCATCTTCGTCAGTTAGACAAGATGCCACTTTGCTTGCTTTATCGACTACTGTTAACAACTAAATAGATTGTTATCTCCAGGGAATTAAAAATGTATGGTTCTCATACTCAGTGATCATGAATAACCAAAACCATTTTGGGGGAATATCCTAACCCTCGTTCATTGAGTTTACACAGAATTTTGGGGTTAATCTTGCTACCCACTGGATGTCACTGTTGCTGCACCAAAAATATCAAGTATTCATGCATTTTTTCAGTCCCCCAAAAGACACACAAGGCAGCGTCAGGTAGGGATGTCAGTGATAACGCTGTGAGATGGGACAGAGAAGACCAATAGCTAGGTTTTCAGGTTGATAATTAAAATGTTACTCTGTATCATTCTTCATTTTCTCCACAATGACAGTCGATAAAACACTTTCATGTTGTGACTAGAGACTTCTGTGGAGTGACCCAGAGCTGTCTTTGATATCACGGTGGTGTTTTCATCATTTTGAAGCAGGGCAGATGTTTTTACATCTGTTCCTTCCTGTCCCGATGAGGGTTGAAAGGAGTCTTCCCTGATTGAGTCCCCTCAGATAGGAATATGGAAATCATATTTTTAACCTTGGTGTGACTGGACTGCTAAGTAATAAGTAGGAGAAAGTATCTTTCTTTTGATTGTTTGTTTGTGAAAGCTTTCCACTCCAGTGGTGTCGAATTCATCTATATTAGAGCTGTCAAACCTTCTCAAGAATTAAGACTACATTTTTTGTTGTTTTCATTTTTCTTATTTGTTTATATCTGGCCAGTTGAAATGCTGTCACTTATTAGTGTATATAAGGCATGAGAAAACATTGGATTCACAAAAAAGTTAGGGTTCTTGAAATTTATTTACAGTTTCCAAAGAATTCAAAAACCTATATGGAGTTTACATTGGAGAAGATTTGGATTTAAAATACCAGAATTGGAAAGGAATATATTCAGCTTTATATCTTACGACGATCTTGTCTGCCTAGCGTTGACTTTATTTATTTAGCTTTCTTACAATGCTATTTAAGTGATTCGAGGAGAATTGTATACTTACTGCTAAACTCCCTGAGAGCGTGTTGATGTTTTCTTATTCCTTTCAACATCTCCAGTGCTCAGCATGGTGCTCTTCGTACAGTAGGTATTCAGTAATGTTGATTGGATTGAATTTGACAACATGCTAAATGAGGGCCTATTACCATAGAACAGTCGATATCTCTCGTAGCTTTAGGGAGCTTCCGATCTAGATGATGAGGAGAAGGCATACTGACAAACAGAAGGACCTTTTCATAGTGCTTCCCTTCATAGGAGCCCTTTCATATCTCACTGCATTAGCTTGTGGGACTTATCTGTGTGTCCTGTCATAGCGTGTTATCATTTAAAGAGAAACAGCACGTTGAAAGGCAACCCTGGATGAGAATATCAAATTCATCTATGCTGTCTTTGTTTTTGTGGGCTTCTTAGTTTTTTGTCTTTGACTGACTCTTCGAGGTTCCAAGGGGAGAGATGAATTGTTCAGGGTCTTGCTACCCAAAGAGAGATCTGCAGGTAGCATCAATGACATCACTTGAGGGCCTGCTAGAAATTCAGGAGGCCGGGTGCCATCTCAGACCCACCGAATGAGATTCCGCATTTTCACGAGATCCTCAGGCAGTTTCTAAGTAGGCTCATGAAGGTTTGAGAAGCATGGACTTAGGCAATCTGTTATGTTAGCAATAAGAGCAAGGCAACGTGGAAGGCTTTTTCCAGAAGAGAACAGCTTATTGTCAGAATAGTAAATACAGAAACAGAAATGTTGTTAGTGAAATGTTTTACGAAGCAGTTTGGAAAAGGTTTATCAGCAACACTGAGGGAACCTCAATTGGCCAAGAGATGGAAAATGCTAACAAGTCCAGACTGATCCTTGCCCGTCACCAGCTGCTTAATTTCCGTCATGAATCTGCTCCATTGAGTCTCCAAGATCAAATGAGCTTTGGTGATTCCTCCCCCGCCAACCCTGGGGCAATAATAGCTAGAATTTTGCTCCTTGCCAGATACCTCTTTGGGAAAAGAGGTTGCTCACTTTGTATGATAATATTTCACAGTTTAGCTCGCCTCCTCCCATGGATTGCTTCCATAATGAGAGGACCAAGGACCTACGGATTCTGCAGGACCCTCATTTGACAAGATTCCTGTGAATGGTGATGCACAGATGGGCTGGGATGAGCTTAATTCATTATTGCACATGCCCCCCCCCCCCAGCTTTGTTTATTATTAATGACATGCAGACATTTTTCTCAGCTCTGGAACTGAATAAAGCAATAACCCCACCAGAAGGGAGACGGGAATTGGAAGATAATAAATATTTATCACCAAATTTCTCTCTTTCCTCTCAGCCACAAATGGAGGAGGAAATGAGTATCTAATTTTTTTGAGAACTGGTGCCAGAAAAACAAAAACTTTAAAAATTTTTCATTAATCAAGCAGATGGATTGCCGTGGGTTCTAGAAATCTCAATACGGTTTTTTAATAGAGGGAGACACAGTGATTGAGCACAGTTGAGACACTCTTTGAGACCCACAATCTTGGCCAAATGCCACTTACAAAAATGACTGTCGTCTGTCAGGAGTATTAAATAATACAATCTGGTGGGCTCTGTTCACAGAACAGTATTATTTTGTTTGTTTTCCTGGGCTAAATACACAGTATAGCAACAAAGCCATAAAACTTCCTTGTCTCTTATAGGAGTTGAGTTCATTGCAAGGAATTTATGTTGGAATTCCTTGAATATGTTGGAATTGTGTTTTAAAGATATATATAAATAGAGATGTATTGTACACATTTATTTATTTAATTTTTTTTGGCTTTTTCTGGCATTGGATGGTGCCCTTGAAGGAGATGAGGTCTTCAAATTCTGTCAGAAGAACAGCTCAGCTTCTCTAGGACCAGGGACCAATTTCCTCAATTTATGTATTTCATTGCCATTGTTTAATGCTAAGGATAAAAAGACAGAACTAATGTGAACTTCTAGTCCTATCACTGTATCACTGTAAGTGATAATCCATTTCAGTACCTCATTCCATAAGTGATGTTATTGAAAATGGGACTCTCTGGCCCTGGCTGGTGTGGCTCAGTGGATTGAGTGGCAGCCTGTGAACCAAAAGGTCGTCGGTTTGATTCCCAGTCAGGGCACATGCCTGCACTGCAGGCCAGGTCCCCACTTGGGGGCGTGCGAGAGGCAACCACACATTGATGTTCTCTTCCTCTCTTTCTCCTTTCCTTCCCTTCTCTCTAAAACTAAATAAATAAAATCTTTAAAAAAAGAAAAGAAAACGGGGCTCTTTGATTCCCCATCTTGTATGAGAATTCTGTATCTACAACTCCACTGATAGCCTTGGTTTTCTTATCTGAATCTCTATCTTAGGCTACCCATATAACTTCGGCATCAAAACAGCCAAAAATGTATTTCTTATTTGCAATCGTACTCCTCTCTGTTTTCTTTTTAATTCACCTGAGCTATATTTTATCTTTGTTTTATATCTATATGACGTTCATCGGTAGACCATGAAATAGCTGTGATTTGGCATCTGTCTCAATGTATACGTAACAACTTTTTAATTAAAGCAAGCAGCACAACTGCTACTAATATCCCCCTGAATTTTCTTTGTGGCCATGTTTGTTGGGGGATGTGTGTAAACTGGTTCATTCGACGGGGTGGGGGTTAGGTCCTCACTGAATGCGGAAAGAATCCTGAGGAAAAATAATCCTATAGGTTCCTCCACAGAGGAGGGAACACAAAAGGGATGACTGATAGAGACAGGACGGAAACAATATCCATTGTTCAGCTTTTGTGGCCTAATGTTTTCCTAGGTGTTAACTGTGGAAATGTCTATAAAAGGGAATGTTTGTTTCAGTGCACCAAAGGCAAAGGTACACAGGGCACACACTGTGTGTGCCATATTAGCAATTCTCAACACACTGGACTAAATAATCATTGGGCCAGATTCCATTGGGCGAATGAAGTCCTCTTGGCACAGCAGATAATGCATTTCCCATTTTCCTAACTTCGTTACTGACCATTATGATGCTACTTAATGCCTTGGAGATACAATTTACTAAATGGTACACTAGTAGACTGAACAAGTTAATGTACCTCTCAAAGTGCCTACCTTATACCCAGGGAGGAGCTAATTCCCCATATTATCACATCCGATATGTTCTAGAAATGTCAGTATGGCCGTCACTATCAACATTTCACTCTTACAGCGTCTCTTTGACTTTGTTACACTATTAAGGTATGACTTCCTCAACCATGAAAGGGGCTCATTTATAGAAATAAGGTATAGCCATCCCTAAGAATTGGTGTGAACTAAGCTAGATTTCTAATTTTTAAAATGTACCTATTTAAATATCCAAACTGTTCTTGCAGTTAGTACCGCAAAAGAGTATTTAATGGTAATTTCGATGATGATCATTGGACCAAAATACAGATCTTTAATAGTACATTTTCACGGGTGGTAATTTCAAATGAATTTGTTCTCCAGCATTCATTCAGAATACCTGTGCAATTCTGGGCCACTATTTTGTGCAGCTCTTGCATTTTCAAGATCCATTTTCTAATCAGTGAAATAATTTACCTCTCTCGGATGCCAGGTCAGGAGTGATGGAGCTGAGAGTGGCGTTAACCATGACATGCCGCCTTTTCTCTCATCTTTCTGGGAGAGGTAGGAAAGAAAACACCTTAGCATCATCTTTCTTTATCCAAAGAGGAAACAGACATCAATCAACATTCACTTCTGCCCCCAAATTCAGAAACTTCAGTTGTCCACAGTGTCACAGTGCTATGTGTCACATGGGCTCCTAATCACAAAATCTTCCTAAAAAAATGGCCAATGCCTTTGGTGTATCCCATCTGTGATCTGGCACACTGTCCAGGACCATTTCATCTCTCCAGAAGGGAGAGGTGATAATCATGGGCAAAGTGGTGGAATCTCTCTTTAAAATTCCCGTCACACGGTGTGACTTAGAGCCTTGCAACATGCCGGACAGTGTGCTCTGTTTTTACAATGATAAAATCAATATGTTTGGAAAGATTTATATTTTCACCAAGGAACAGAACATGGCAGATTTAGGCTTCTAGCAGTTTATTATGTTGGCAGAAATGATTTAAGGAATTGAAAAACCACTGACCCCTCTAAAATGCCTTAAGAGAGCAATATTAGAAAACCAGATGAGATGATAATCTGTATTAATATATAGTTGTCTAACATTTTTTGGGGTACAATATGGAAGCCAAATTTTTAAAATATATTTTATTTATTTATTTTTAGAGGGGAAGGGAGGAAGAAAGAGAGGGAGAGAAACATTGATGTGAGAGAGATACATTGATCAGTTGCCTCTCACATGTCCCCAACTGGGGAACAGGCCGGCAACCCAGGCATGTGCCCTGACTGGAAATCGAACTTGCAAACTTTCTGTTTGTGGGACAATGCCCAACCAAGTGACGTATACCAGTCAGGGCTGGAAGCCAAATCTCTCTTTTAAGTTATTTGTGCATTGGTGAAATCCATAAATTGGGAAGGGCAGGATCATGAAATTGACAGTATTTGTCTAAGTCTATCTGAAGTTAGTTCATTCTTGTCACATCTTTTCCATTAAACCTGACTTTCCCAAATGCCTTTCACCAATTTTTAGTGGTAACCAAGGAAACGCAATAAAAGGGACCCATCTTTGTATGGTTGGCTTATTAAAATTTTTACTTCTGTTAGGCTTTCTATCTTTCCACCATTTCTTATGGTTAGATTAAAAGTTTAGCTAAAATATTAAATTAAAATATTGTTGCATACAATAAATATATTAGTTTCAGGTGTACAACATATTGATAGTACCCATCTGTTATTATGCAAAGCTAAGCTATTATTGACTATATTCCCTGGGCTGTATACTACACACTCGTGGTTTATTTATTTTATAACTAGAAGTTTATACCTCTTATTCCCTTTACCTTTTTTTACCCATTCCCCTACCTTCACCCCTCTAGCAACTATCAGTTTGTTCTCTGTATCTATGAACCTGTTTCTGTTTTGTTTTGTGATTCTACATATAAGTGAAATCGTATGGTGTTTTCTGTTTCCGTCCAACCTGTTTCTCTTACAGTACCTTCTAGGTCCATCTCTGTCGCAAATCGCAAGATTTCATTTCTTTATTGCTTAGTAATTTTTCATTATATATTACATTTTCTTTATCCATTTATCTATTGATGGACACCTAGGTTGGTTCCATATCTTGGCTACTATAAATTATACTGCCATGAACATAAGGGTTCATTTATCTTTCCTAATTAGTGTTTACATTTTCTGTGGCTAAATAACCCAGAAGTTGAATTGCTGAGTCAAATAGTAGTTCTATTTTTAATTTTTTGAGAACATCCACACTGTTTTCCACAGTGGCTGCACCAGGCTGCATTCCCACCCACAGTGCACTAGGGTTCCCTTTCTCCACGACCTCGCCAGCACTGGTTGTTTGTTGATTTATTGATGATGGCCATTCTGGCTGGTGTGAGGTGATATCTCACTGAGGTTTCGATTTGCATTTCCTTCACATTGAGCATCTTTTCATATGTCTGTGGGCCATCTGGATGTCCTTTTTTGAGAAGTGTCTATGCAGGTCCTCTGCCCATTTTTAAATTGAATTATGTCTTTTTGTTATTGAGTTGTATGAATGTCTTATAAATTTTGGATATTAACCCCTTATCTGATGTAGAGTTTGAAAATATCTTTTCTCATTCCATAGGTTCCTTTTCATTTGGTTAATTGTTTCTTTTGCTGTGCAGAAGCTTTTTAGTTTTTGCTTTTGTTGCTTGTACTTTTGGTATCATATCCAAAAAATTACTGCCGAGACCAATGTCAAAGAGCTTTTCACTTTAATCGTTGTAATAGGTGTACAGTAGTATCTGCTGTTTTGGGGTCGAGGGCCTTATAAATCTTAATTAGGTCAAGTTAATTGCTAACGTTGTTCAAGTCCCCCACATCATAGCTGCTCTGGGTCTCTCCCACGTGTGCACAGTTGAAGGGTTAACACACAAAGTCAAGCGATTCCTTCCTCTAGCTCTTGCCTTTCCAGGATTCTTCCCCTGCTCTATGGATCTCACATACCCCTCTTTCTGGTCATTTGGCCAGAAAGTCAGCATTTCTCTTGAAGTTTTCATTTCCTGTGCTGTTACCATGCATTTCTGTATGATGGCAATTGCCTTGGGATGAAGCGATGAGATGAGAGAAAAAGAGACAGATAGGGAGGGAGAGGGGGGAGGGGGAAGGCGGAATGGCGGAGGGGAGAGAAGCTTTTACCCGTACAGCATGTATATTACAGATCTCTTTCTCTAATTCTTATGTCTAGAAAGAGAGTTTCTCTTCGGAGTTTTGGCTGTCCATGATGCCGACACATAGTCCTGTGACTGAGGTTCTCTGCCCAGAAAGGCAAGGAGAGGAAAAAGAAAAAAATAGATAGGTATTCAACAGCTTTCAGTTTGCAAGCTCCCCTTTTCCGGTCCCCTGGTCAGGAATGTGGGACTTCTTTCAGAGGTTTGGCTGCCCAGACCCACTACTACTACATGTCTTTGTAACTGGTGTCAAAGCTAGGGGAGTCCAGAGGGAAAAATATGTGGAAACTCACTACCATGTGGGTTGCTTTTAAAGTTTTGACCTCTCTCCCAAAACTCTTTTCTGTTGTTTATATTGCAGAGTCCTCACTAAGTAGCCTTTGGAATCCAGAGTACTTAGCCGTATTCATTGTATTGTAAGTGTTTAGTGGTAATCACCGGGAGAGAGAAACTATAGTGGGCTTATTTCTACTTGGCCAGCACTGGAAGTCCTGATTTGTGTTTTTTCAAGTGTATTTTATTGATTACGTTATTACAGTTGTCCGAATTTTTCACCCTTTGCCCCCCTCCACCTGGTACCCCCCTTCCCTCCAGAAATTCCCCCCGTACTTCATGTCCATGGGTCATGCATGTAAGTTTTTTGGCTTCTCCTTGTCCTTATACTGTCCTTAATATCCCCATTTATTTTGTGTCTACCAATTATGATTTTTAATCCTGCAACTTTCCCCCCATTTCCCC